>CM059212.1:29027169-29264669 GCA_030347435.1 Clarias fuscus
CACTGGTGTGTAAGAGGATGTGTGTCGTTTCTGTCCTGTGACCTGTTTCATCCCTCGTCTTCATGATTAGAAACTGTCCCTGATCTATGTCTGTGGGACTCTGCAGAATGTCCTCGTCCTGCACACGCTTTGTCATATCTACAGTACACCTGGACACTGCATTAATGGTGACCATGAAAGTCAGATACGTGTGTGTAAGTGTGTGTCGGTCCCATTTTTTCTTTGTGTCTCTGTCTCTCTATATGCATATGTCCATATGAGACTCTTTCTGTTTTCTGTCTGTTCATTTTAGTCACCATATGTGTCTCTTTTTTCTCCATCAGTCTCCCCTTTTCTGTCTCAAATTGTGTGTCTTTTAGTTTCTGTAAGCATCTCTCTGTCTTTGTGTGTGTGTGAGAGTGTCTGGTTGTCTGTCTCTGCACGTGTGACTTTTTTTTGTATGTCTCTCTTTTTGTTTGTCTCTTTCTGTCTTTCTTTTTGTTTTCAAGTGCCCCTCTCTTGCTTCTTGGCGTGTCTCTTTTTTTTTGTCTCTTTTTTTTGTCTCTTTATTTCTGTGTCTCTCCCTTTTATTAGTGTGTCTTGTTTTGTTTCTAATTGTGTCTCTCTTTTTGCTTGTCTCTTTATTTCTGTCTCTCCTTTTTATTTCTTCGCTTGTCTTTCTTTCTGCATCCGTCTCTCTTACTGTTTCCGTGGTTCTCTTTTTGCTCTATTCCTCTGTGTCTCTCTTTGGTGTGTGTGTGTGTGTGTGTTATTTTCCTCTCTGTAACAGAGCAGCGAGTCTCGCGCTCTCCTCACAGAGCAGGTTTGTCAGTAAACCGTACCCGCGTGGTGGTGTGAGACGGAGTGTTATTTAGAGATGCTGTCGGCTCCTCTGCAGTGTTTTTCTTAAATATATAAAGAGAGAATTAATAGAGGGGGTTTGGGGGGAAAAGGAAGAAAAACTTTCAGAAATGAAACACATTTTTTTTCTTTCTTTCTTTTTTTATTGCTCAGTCCAGGCAGAGACAAACGGAATGTCCTTTATTTACTCTGGCTCCTGCGCGCGGCGCTCCGCTACACCAAGCCGGTCCATTGTTAAAGCGCTCAGAATGTTATTATTTTCTCCCCCGCTTTGTTGGCGTTTCGCTGATTTCCTAGCTACGTGCTCGAACCAAAGAATCTTGGGCTGCGTTCAAAGGTTCTAAATGTTCCGAGCGCAAGACCCTTCTCGTCCTGGCGCAGGCTGTTACACAGCTTCCGAGACGGAGATCGCGTTATCGAGTTGGCGAGGCAGCGAGGGGAAATTGTATTAAGCCGGACCAGAACAACAAATCCATACGAGTGTGTTTATAAAGGAGAGACAGTTCTTTCACTGTGGTTTTTTATTTATTTATTTATTTCCCCTCCCAACGACCGTAACATGTTTAAATGTATAAGAGAAGTGGTCACAAGGGGGCAGAGTGCAGCCACTTAATTTTTTTTTTATAAAATTGCGTCTTTTTTTTCCCCTTGCCTTCCTGCAATTTTTTTTTTTTAATCCGTTCCCACCACCTAGCGCTCCGCTGTTAAAAATCCAGCGACCACACTCGAACGTGCACTCAGAGATGCCTATGATTGGCTGGTGTCCTTGTGATGGACAGGCAATGGAATGTATGCCCCTCCCACACAAACTTTGGTGTCCTTGGCTGCAGGGGAAGGTTTGTTAGTTTACAATATGCTGACAAATATTTTAGCGGAGCAGTGTCCCTAAAACCACTTACATCGCTAGTCCTGGGACATCGAACACCAGCTACGACAGATGTCCTCCTCGTTTTCCGAGAATCTTTAGACGCACTACCGATACAATAAACGTATTTCGTGTTAGCTAGTCAGCTAGATACCAGCTACAGCTCGTAAGAGCATCGTCAGCTCAAAAGTTGCTCTGTCTAGCACTTCGTCTGGGAATAAAATAAAAACTCACAGAAATAAAAACGAATGCCTCTCCTAGGCTTTGAATGATCTCGCTGTGTCTTCAGTTTTTCCTCTTGGACCGAGCCGCATTCATCATTTCCTTCGTTTTCCTTAAAGACTGAATCTCTCTCTCTTTCTGTCTGTGTTTGGGAAAAACCTGGCAGTCGTAGTTACATTAACAGTAAATAGTTTACACTGTAAAAGCGAAGCTGCGTGTGTGTGTGTGTGTGTGTGTGTGTGTGTGTGTGTGTGTGTGTCAGCAGGCCCTGGTGAGGACATTACTGCTGACTCAATCATAATTAAACGACTCCCACAAAATCATTAAGTGCTTCATTTGCCTCCTTAAACTTGGCGCTAACTGCCAATTAAAGTAATTAAACGAACGCTCGTGCCAATAAGCAGGCAGGATAAATGTGGAATTGCACAGCGGTTTTTAACAGTTTTACAAAATGCTGTTGGAAAAGGAGAGAGAAGGAGAGAGAGAGAGAAATCCGCTGCGTCTGGGATAAAAATACATCGAACCTAACGAGTCGATCGAGTTCACTGGCTGTCTGTAAAGTCATTATGAGCGTCGCTGTCCATGTGCTGAACTTTTAAAGTGATGTTTTTTAAGCTCTGCTTCTTGTGTCATAATGCGAGAGGGAAAAAAAGTCAGTGTACTGTACGGTTAACCGGAAACCAGTGGAGCATGGCCAGTTCTGAGGAAAGCAGTTAAATTTGTAATAAATACACCGTAACTTTTGAAAGATAACGAATCAATTTAACTCAGTAGGACTGCAGAAGGACATATGAGCCTCAACTGGACTTTGGAATGAACTTTCTTGCACGGAACGAGAGTTGTGGAATTTTGGCGCCAATTTCTTAAACTGTACTCGTGTTCTGGGTGACCAAAGTTCAAAATCGGTGTGCAGAGCCGGAAGATTCATGATGACTAACACCTATAGGCGTATATATATATATACAGTGGAACCTTGGATTACGAGCATAATTCGTTCCGGAAGTGGGCTCATATTCCAAAACACTCTTAAACCAAATCATCATTTCCCATAAGAAATAATGAAAACTCAAATTATTCGTTCCACAGCCCCCAAAAATAAATACATAAAAATAATTAATACAATCTATAAAATGAAAATAAAACAAATTAATCTGCACTTTACCTTTTAAAAAAGTACAAATAAATCCTGACAGATAAGTGTTTCCATTGGTGCGCGCACGCGCCGTGTGTGTGTGTGTGTGTGTGTGTGTGTGTGTGTGTGTGTGTGTGTGTGTGTGTGTGTGTGTGTGTGTGTGTGTGTGTGGAATTAGCCCCTTCCCTCGCCTCGTTTTACACAGTAACATTCCTCCTCCCTCTCCCCACCTCGCTTTTTCACAACAGTTTCACAACAAACACACGCACGCGCGCACACACAGGAAAAAAAGAAATCTCTCTGAGACTGACATGAGCGTATATTAACAGACACACTTTTTAAGTTTTACAACAAGCGCATAAACACAGCGGAAACACCGGTTTAACGGGAAAAAAGCAAGACTGGCACGAGCGCATACTAAAGGAATCACTTAAGTTTCACAACAAACGGACACACACACACAAACACGGAAACACCGTTTTAACAGGAAAAAAAATGAAATCTCTCTGACCAGGCATGAGCGCATACTAAGGGAATCACTGCTGTAAAGTAAAAAAAAAAACAAAAAAAACAAATGAACCAGCAAAACAAAAACAAATGAACCAGGTGAGAGAGTGACGCTCGGTGTCAAAATAAGAGACTCATGTGTGAAGCGTGATACTCGGCGCTCGTAAACTAATACTTGCTCGGTTTCCGAATAAAAAATTTTTTTAAATCTTTGCTCGGTTTGCGGAACACTCATAAACCACGTTACTCACAATCCGAGGTTCCACTGTAACATATAACAACATATATAGTAATGAATAATAATACTACATGTATGGTAGTGCTATATACTGTATAGTAATGTGTAGAAATACTATATATAGTATACATTACTATACATATTACGTAAATGAATGTATACATTGCTATGTGGAGCATTACTATACATTACAACATGCATCACTATATATATATTACTCTATGTTACTATATAACATTGTTATACATTACTATATACGTTACTATATCTAGCATTAATATACATTGCCATATAGATTAGTATATAAAGTACAAGAGAGATTGTTCATGGGGGAAAAGTAGCTGTTTCAAAAAAAATAAATTCATTTATTACCTGCAGACTCTAAGAAGAATTTTTCAGTCCTTATATAGCCCAAGATTCTTTTTTTCCAAAATAAATTGTAATTAAATATATCAAAGGCAGCATGGTATGTTAGTGGTTAACACTGTCGTCTTGCACCTACAGGGTCTGGGTTCGATTCCCGCCTCTGTGTGCATGGAGTTTGTATGTTCTCCCCCTGTGTTTTGGTGAGTTTCCTCTCACAGACCTAAGAATTGCAGATTAGGTTAATTGGCGTTCCCTAAATTTCCTGTAGTTTGTGAATGAGTGAGTGTGTGTGTGTCCGACCCCGTGATGGTTTGGCACCCCTTCCAGTGTAATTATTAGTGAACTGTTTGCTGCTGTTTTTATAGACATTAAATGTTTTTTAAATGTGGCAGGAGTCTTCTGTGTCAGAGGAAAAGCTTTTCAGGGAAAAGGTTTCTCTGTAATATAAACAAGGTACACTTTTTTCTTTTTTTTTTTAAAGGATGTTTAGTCATTGATTTCTTTCCTATAATCGTATGATCTAAGTCTTTTTTATTTTATCCGCACATAATGCATAGTATAAACTGGCATTTCTGTGTAATTTGCTAACAATAGAAGCAGTGTGTGTGTGTGTGTGTGTGTGTGTGTGTGTGTGTGTGTGTGTGTGTGCGCGCGCGCATATATATGAAAGTAAAAGGTGTTTGTACCAAGTGGAAGTGAAGCCGGAGCGACCTCAGGAAGGAAGCGGTGAACAATGAGCGAGAGCTTTGAGCGAGAGTGCTGCAGGGGTCAGCGGGTTCGCTCCATCACCAGCACAATAACCTACAGGCCTCAGTGACTAAACGGCTGCAGATGAATTATGCTCGACAAGACTAATGTGAATGAACTCTGCCGGCTCGCGCACATTAACGTCGCGTTTTCCGGTTTTGCCTAAAAGGTGCCGTCTCCTCACCACCACCACTCCTCCACACCGCTCCCTCCACTTCATTTATCAGCCACACCGTATTGTAAAAGAGGCGTGACTGACTAACTCTGAACTGTATCGTAGCTCAGGGCTTTGTTTTAATATCATCTGTGTTTGTGATGTATATGATATCTGGCAACCTGCAGAACCGTTTTTTTTCTTTTTTTTTTCTTTTTTCTTCCAGAGACATCACTTACAACATCCTGTTCGAGGCAGTAACCACCCTGCTGGTCCTTTTGTCCTATCAGCTGTTCCACAAGGACATTCTGAGGGAAGGCCGCGTCTACCAGTGCCTCACCAGGGGGCGATGGTGAGTATCCAGACTCGGCCGAATGCACCTTGCTTATCCTTCGAGTGAAGTTAGAAAAATCCAAGGTAAAATATTACTGAAGTAAAAGTAGAAGTTTCCTGTTTAAGTTTGTACTTGAAATAGTACGAAAGTACGCAACTTTAAATTGACTTGAGAATAAAATGTACTGAGATTGTATTAGCTCACAGTCGCCATTATGTCATAGCAAAAGTCGCACCCTCTCTGTCAGGACTCTTTCTTCAAAAGGTCACTTTCTAACCAATCAGAAAACAGGTTGCGCTCTGTTTAATCTGTTAATCTTATTACCCATCTTATACAACCAACATGCGCAGTCGTAAAACCCATGTCTACTTTGTGTGTTCAGCAAGTTTACTTTCGCGTGGGATATAACCTTGTCGCAGCCTCTGTGTCTCGCACCATCGAAGCCACATCGTCTCATTTCCTATCCCTCCTTACTGTCGGAGGCAGACGGGCATTGACAGCATCCTGCCGTTCAGAATGGAAATTAGCAGCCTCATTAATTCAGCAGCTGTTCCACTCCTTAGGTTCATCCACGGGTCTCATTAGCATCATCATCTCGGCCTTGAAGTTCACCTCTCGGAGCTCAGTCAGCAAAGTGGAGCAGGAGTTATTTGGCCGGGCTGCTCCGCTTGGCTCGGTTTTAGGTGCAGTACTGGGGCATCGGTAGTACCGCATTACAGCAATCACGCACTCCAGCCCCGCTCACAACGTGACATTTTACTAAAGCGTCCAAAGGTGACATGGCTTCAGCTCCTCAGCCGTTCGAGTTACTTAAGGCGATCGGCCCGGCCGCGCAGATCAAATTGAATCTCGGCGAGAGCTTAAAAACATATCCTTCTGTCATTAGAGTGTAATTCTGATACCGTTCTTACTCTTTCGAAGTTCCTAACCAGCCAGTGTGTCCAATCCTGCTACACCGACCTTTTTATATAAGAAGGTGAAACTGGAAACGCTGGCACCATATCAGTTTGTGTGCCAGAGCTCCCTGTCTTTTTCATCCCCGCGTCAGGACAGACGCAGCTTTCTCAGAATCGTTCCCACGTTTCGGGGGGAAAGCAGCCTGCCAAAGATCCGAGCTCCCGTCTCTCATCGGCGAGCCGGTTCTACTCCGGTGGCCCGCAAAACAGGGTCCGATCGGGTTTAATGCGAGACTCGGGGCAGGAGAGGACAGAAGATTTTACAGCGGGAACATCGAGACCTAGCAGCTTGGCTCGGCTGTTGCGCGTTGTGTAACTGTGAGCGCCGTGTAGTCAGCGTGACACGAATGTTTTGATGTGGTGTACTGGTCTGTGTCGGGTTGACTTTATTTTTCTAGTCGCTTTGTTTTCCATGTCGAGTTATAGCTGGGAGGTGAGCCAGGGCACACGGGAAAGACTGTTACACCAACACACGCTTATTAACACGTACGCTTTTGAGGAGCGCTTCTACGATTATAAGTCTCCGCAGTCTGCTTCAGAGCTTTCAGGCTTGGAACTTTCTCTCACGTTTTTAGACAGATTTTTTTTTTTCTTCTTTGTCCCTCTTTCATGAAGTCCTTGAAGTTTACCGAGGCGTAAAGATCATGGTAAATGGCAGCTTCTGTGTTTTGCAGAGATCGTTCAGAATGACAGATCAATCGCAGTCGCTGCTCTAACGCTTATCATGCATTCGAGTGCAGTGATTATGCTAAGAAAGACGCTGTGACATTGGGAAGCGTCATCAGCTCTGTGCATTTTTGACTTCTTTATAGGAGGCTGTTTTTCTTAACCAATAGTTGAGCACGTCAAGGACCAATAGTAAATTTAATTACTGATTAACTGCCACTTATAAAAAAAAAAATGTTATGGAAGAGGAATTAACGCACAGTTTAAACAATAGATTATGGTATAACAGACCGCAGTTTATCCACTCAAACACGGTGGGGGGTTGTTAGATGAGTCGGCCTCACCGGTTTCAATGAATTAGTCTGGGAGCCGGATGATAGAAATGGTCTGTCCTGTAAAGCTGTCCTGAGGGTGAATAATCCTAATTTTGGAAAATCCTCAACAAGACAAGAGTCCAATACAGTGGAAAACAGCTCTGAGACAAAATGGCGTCCGGGATTCCCCTCACGATTTAAAGGCGCAGAGACGACACCGTTTCATTTGACATATGAGATTAATTTCCTTACGCGCGGTCATGGTTTTTGGGCACATGATGGAGGTGTGGGGAAAAGACAGAGATTTAGTGAAGTGCATTGGGATGCTTTACATGAAATGCGTACAAGACTTACTTTGTCAGGCTTACGAACGAGTTCTGTTCCAGAAACACAAAGTCAGATTTATGCTCAAGTCTGAGACCACCTGTACCTTCTTCCTTTCAAACTTTAAATTGTAAATATAACCTCTTGTGGTGAGCAAGTTTATTAGACATGTGAGCTACGGAGCATTATTAAACAAAACAAACATTATCGGTTAATAAATTCTTAACAGAATTTCAACTAATGATCCCTGATTCCTTCTTTATAATGCACTCGGGCAGAAATCGCACCAAAAAAAAAAATTGTGGTTACGTTCATGTCCATGAAGCTTGTTTGTTCTTATCACTTGCAGTATAGCAGCTTCAAACGGTCATTTTCTTTTGAAGTCGGAAAAAAAACACAAGAGAAACTTCTAGAACAACATTCTAAATTTGATCACACTAACACAAGTTTACCTCTGGAGTTCACCGCAGACTCCTTTTATATAATATAAAATAAGTCAGTTTAAATGAGTTTAACTCCTTGCGTAACAGCTTATTACTATAGCAACAGTGATGCATATTAGGACGACTGCATTAATGTAAACTTTACTTAGCAGACGCAGTTATGTAAATGAATCTCATCTTCCTTATATGGAAGCGCACTTTCTGCAGCAGACTACAGCATAAAACCAGTTCTCTGTGGATGAATATGTTAAGCATAGAGCTGTGCATTAGAGACAGAGCTACACACCCGATTGTTGTTGTTCCCCTGTGAGAGAGGTCGTATGTCATAATATGCTTTTGTCTTGATCTGTTCTAAGTTAAAAACATAGGGTTTCACACCGTCGATGTTGACGGTTAATCCCTGCTCCTGTTTTCTTTCTGTCCGTAGTCTGTCTCTGACGAGTCGCTTGGTGAAGACGCTGCTATATAACTTCGTACGGCAGGAGAAATGTCCTCCACCTTCAGCACACGTCTTCCAGTCCCAGGCAGACGGAGGAGGTCTGCTGTACGGCCTGGCCTCGGGGGTGGCCAGTGAGTAACACACACACACACACACACACACACACACGCGCGCGCGCGCGCACACACTGCTATCTCAAGGGAGTTGTTCAGTAGCCGCTAGACAATGGGAGTAATGTTCATAGACACACACACACACACATAAATGACACTCTACTGTCTGGCACTGCTGGAGCTGTTAAGTAAAATAAATTGATGATGGAGTTGAAAGTGTGTGTAATTACTGCGCTAGTGAACTGTAGACACTCATGATGGTGTGAAAAAAAAAATTAGAAATCACGCAATTTATGATGTGTGTGATGGAATTAGATCAGGACGTTCGTCTCGTCTCTTGTGCCACTTTTACTGATTAATGAAAAAGACGTGTCTGTTGTAGCAGAGGGCTGTGATGACGTGACGAGGTCACATGAGACAAGCTTTTGCTAATAAAAAAATCTTAATTTGACATCACATTAGCAAACTTTATTTTATTTGTTTGTTTATTTTTGAGTAAGGCATCTTGAAGCAATTCAGCTTTTCTTAAATAAAATAATTTGTAAAATGAAATAATTATTAAAATAATTTTTACTATAAGTACTTTTAATAGGAGACCCTATTAAAAATAAAAATAACATATATATATATATATATATATATATGAATATATCTATGGAGAGAGATGGATAGATATACACAGTATAATTTAAGCCATTTTGATCCAAAACCTTTTTTAAATATTTTTAAATAAGTTTTTAAAAAGGAAAAAAAAATATGATGATAATACTAATGATAATAGGTTTATTATTACAAATATTAATAACAATAGGTTTTCTCTAAAAGAAAATTAGAGAAAAAAATTTTTGTCATTATTTTGTGAAAAGAAAGATATATATATATATATATATATATATATATATATATATATATATATATATATATATATATATATATATATATAATTTAAAGCTAATTGTTGTTGTTGTTGTTGTTAATAATAGTAGTAATAATATTATTTTAATTGATGAAATGTGTGTTTAAATTCCCTCTTGGACCTGGATTCGCTCTCATTAATCAAAAAGCCTTGAAGCCTAGGGACCTGTGTAGATTTTCACACCAGTCGTTCTTCTGTAACCAGGATGCGAAGCCTTATTTGGATCCTGAAGTTCGTCCTCCGTCTTCGTTATCACTCCATCACTTTTTTCCCTTCCGGTGTCTCTCTCTCTCTCGGAGCGACAGGCAGGGGTTCAGGAGAGGGACACGTCAGAGGATCTGTCAACTTCACTGAAGCTTCTTCCCACGCCGTCTGAACTTACAGTATACTGTCAGAGTACTCTTGCAGCAAATACTCTCCCCAAACACACACACACACACACAATTTAGAATACCCACAACAAGAAGAAAAGATGCTTTGTATTATAGTTACCATTATGTAGAACGAAAGAAAGGACATTAATCTATAAAATAAGGAATGAAGTCGTCATCCCTTTCCCTCAACCTTCATCTCGTCTCCTAACTTTCTGTAAACTTCTCTCTCTCTCTCTCTCTCTCTCTCATGGTCTCTCGTTCCTCAAGCAGTTCCAGGGAAACATTTGTCAAGAATAACTCGTCTGTGAATCTGTTTAACAATTCTGATCTCTGATGGTAGTTTTAGGTGTCTCACATGTCTTTGTTGTATGTTATCATTTCTATGGTAACAACGTGGGCTTGTATGATAAATACACAAATAAATAATTTGCCTGTTTTTATTTTTTGGTGTGTGGGATCAGCTCTGAAGCTTTGAGACCAACTTGTCCCCAACTTGTCCAACAAGTCCCCACCCTTTGATGTAAATGAAAAGGAGACAAGATATCTATGTATTAAAAGTATAGGTAAATATTGTTTTTGAAAAAAACAACAACTTTTTTTTTTACTTTTTGCTAATGGCTGCCCAACTTTGTACGGCCAAATGTTCCTGACAAATAAACACAACCACGGACGTGTGATACAGTCAGAGAACTGGACAAACTCGGACAACTCAAAAAGAGAGCACGACACCCAACGAGCATGATTCAACCCTGTGTGAACTATTACTCATGTAAAAAAAAAAAAAAACATATATAGCTATGTCATGAATTCATGTCCTGATTTCCTGGCATAGGATTTAAAAAAAAATTTTTTGTCCGCCCTCCCCGTCTCTTGCCTGTTTTTGAGGAAAATAAAAAAGATGTTTCAATAACACCTCAAAACAGTCCACACAGACACCTAATGAGATTATTAACATCTCTGACTCACAGGTGCGGTGTGTGTGTGTGTGTGTGTGTGTGTGTGTGTGTGTGTGTGTGTGTGTGTGTGTGGACAAGTGAGTCATCCTGTTCTGTGGAATCCAGACAACACTCTCTCATTGTCTGACAGGCAAAGCAGACGAGCTAAATAGAGAAGTGAGCCTTCTCCCCGCGCATACTTTCCCTATTCCTGTCCTCCGTCCTTAACCGCCTGCCAAGCGGAATTCCCACTCCGAATGCCAGCGCCGATCCCGTTTCCGACGCTGGGAGCCTTTTGGCTTGCCGCGCACCCATGAGAATTCCCCCCATCTCCCCCCATCACCCCCCACCCCTGAGTTCCAGATTTGGCCGCGGTAGAACCGTGTATCCTGTCACTCCAGGAATGAACGAGGCTCAGTGCCTGAACGCTTCCTCGCTTCCTGTCATTTCCCAGATATTACTGTAGGATTGCTTGCGTTGCTCTTTGTTTTCTTTGCTATACGCATACATCAGCGGTTCGAGATGCAAATTAAATCACTTTACTGAATGGAGAAATGGCGATGAGGAAGTCAAGCTGTTTTATCATCCTGACCGAAGGAAATTCAGACTGAAGAACACAAGTGTTGTTGATACAAGTGTGCTGTTAATGTTTAAAGAGCACTAAAGATTTCTTGGAGCGTCGTGGCATCGTCAGGCTTCGTAGAATGTCCTTATGTAGATAGAAAATGTATGTTAAACACTCCGGGAAATTATCCCTCTACAGCAGTCCAGTCTGTTAGAAGGCTTATATTTAGTGTCCAACATCCTGACTCCGCATCCATCCTCTGCATTATTGCTGACTCCATCACCGTCCTGTCAGCCTGCATGAGGACGAGGAACGGGGAGGTCGCAGAGCTGGAGGAAGGTCACGGCCGATGAGATAAAGAATGGAGGAGGTTGTATGCCGTGGCTTTCAGAAGCAGGACAGCTTGACAGAAAGTTCTCTTTAACAAGTTGACTTTCCAGCAGCATTGATCTCTCTCTCTCTCTCTCTTTCTCCACTCTCTTTGTCACTCAGAGGGGGGGGAAAAATCTGCAGTTCTACTCTATAAAGAGTACACGACGCATGAGGAGGTGAGAATGCCGGACAGACTAAAGTGCCGCCGCATCACAACCCTTAGGAAGATATGAGACGAGGGCTAAATCCCACAGCACCGCTGTTAGTATTGTGCTTAATCCCCTGGTACGGCGCAAGAATTTGAAACTCGAACATTTCGAATTCCATTGCTAAATAAACCTTGGATCGTGCATTCGTTATGAAGATTAACCTGCATGGCATTTTGGAGGATTTTTCATTTAAAAAAACTGGACAGGAGGTGTTGATGTGCACCTGTTTTTTATATTTTTTTCCTCTCTTCTGCCAGATGGTAACGCATGACTAATTACCCTAATGTCCTTTAAGGAAGTCTCTGGCTCTGTAGGAAATAAGCAGCCAGGAAAGTTTGGCTTTGTTTCAAATTCACTGATTGTGAAAGTCCCCCCCCCCCCCCACCCGAACACACAAAATTTTATTTTTATTTTAAGAGAAGCAAAATGTACGACGGAACAAATGACGACAAATATGGTTGCACTCTGCTTTTTCTGACTGTGAATGAATGGTTCTTTCTCTCTTTTTCTTAAGTACTTCTTTTTTTTTTTTTTAATTCTGGTCTTCTGGTTTCTTACATCATGCGTATTTCAGTAAAATATGTTCAGGTCCAAGTAAACAAAAGTCCAGCTACAGAAACTTCAACCTTTTTAATGCAGAATAAATCATTAGTTATAACACCACCTGGCCAAAAAACTAGCACATAGGATTTCATTGAGTCACCTTTAGCTTTGATTACAGCACACAACGTGAAGTCCAGTTCATGATCCCTCGTGCTCCTAGAACCGTTCTTTCACAATCTGAGTGCTGGAATACGGTCGGGCCGTCAGGGAAGAAAAACTCCACAGATGTGATAATCTGGCCATTCAGTACATTCAGGTGGTCAGCTGACTTCATTTTATTGCCGCATAACGTCGGTGAGTCTAGACCTGAAGTCTCCAGAGGCTTGTACAGTGGACACTATGCATGATGGGTGCATGAACTTCACTTCTTACCCTCACACCCATCACTTTGGAATAGGATTCATCAGATCACATGACCTTTGTCCATCGCTCCAAATGCTTATGCTCTATCCAAACCGAAGCTTGTTTTTATTTTTTATTTATTTATTTTTTTTTCCCCCTGATGAGTCTCACTAGCAAGTGGTTTTCTTATGGACACACATCTGTTTAGTCCCAATCCTGTGAGATCTCATTACATTGGGTGTGTATGGAAATGCTCTTAGTTTAAATGTTTACCTTGCACCTGTCTACGTGATCTCCATTCATGATTTTTAATTTTTTTTTTTCCTGATCACATTTCTTCCACAAAGTCAACGGTTCTATCCAAGACTATCCTTCCAGTTCTTGATAACATGTTAATGGGTTCTTAACCCAGTTCCAGTCATTTGAAATCTCCTTCAGTGTCTTTTTATTTTATTGCAGCCCAATAAGTAGACCATTCTTTAAAATAAAATAAAATTCTGTTCGATTGAATGCGGTCTAGCTTTAACCAGGGCTGAATGTGTTTCTCCATTTAAAATCGGTTAATTCAGATTAACATCTCACCGCGAGTCAAACCGCATAGGTGAGATTGGGATATTACTCTGTTGACAAAGAAGAATTTTTAGAGTTGTGCAAAGAATAGTAACACCACCATCACTAGTAAATAGCAAATAGTGCAAATAACGTTATAAATAATAACTGTTAAATATCTAGATACTAAAGGAAGAAGTGTGTGCGTGTGTGTGGTTTGCGTTCAAGAAATGATGGCCAGTTTGCTACAAGTTTATGTATGTATGCCCGTCACACCCGCTTCTTTTCTTTATTCATAGTAACCGGAGGTACCGTCCCAATAGTTAGAAAAAACAAATAGAACACAGTTTTCAAATAAAGTGAAATTAATGTTCTGTGGCACTTTTTCATGATTTTCCCTCCCTGAGTACAGCGTGAGATTTCTATGGAAGTCAAGAAAGCGCATTCGGTTCTCAAATTCCACTAAAACAGACACATTGAAACAAAAAAAAAAAGACATCAAACACACTGTCCTCCTTTGCTAACGATTCATCACCCGCTCAGCTTGCGAGTGCTCTCTGAAGCCCGAGTGGTGGATGACCGGGACTAATCCATATCCTCGCCGGTACGGGGTCAGCGCTCGGCTGGTCAATGGAGCCATTTGCTCTTCCTGGTCAATTCATCTGTCCCCCATTCACCCACCGAGGTATCGATTTCAGATCTGTAGACATGGAGCATTGTGTGAGCTTTGCTTTTTAAAAAAATTTTTTTTTTTTTTTAATCATGTGAGCCATTCTGTTCGACTCTGAAATTCAAAGGAATTTATACAAGCATGAAGGAAAGGATTACGTCAGTCACGTTTCTTTCTTACACATCTGTCAGTACGGCTTTAAAAACGTTCCTTCGTCGCGATTCATCATGAGCTACGTCTCGGAGCTAAAACTTTTTGACTTTGACCTGAAAAGTTATTACTAATGTACACGATTTGGAGGAAATAACGGTTTTATCAGGAAAGAATTAAAAATGGTAATCATCAAAAACAAATGTTCTTTGTGACATATCGGCTTCAAATATCGCGATACAATGTTTCCGTCATATCACGCTCTAGGTAAAATAAAACGTCATTTAATGATTATCGTTTTCCTGTGCAATTCTGAGAGCTTGTTGGCACTTCTCAGATTGAGAAATGTTGTGGGCCGTGTCAGACTCTCGGAGCGGAGCAGACCTGCCTGCCCTCGGTGCCGAGGTGGATCAATGAGGTCCAGACTCACTCCGTCAATAATCTACAGCTTAGGCACCAGGTACAACCACCAGGTCACTGAGGTCAGTGTGTATGTAGGAGAGAGAGGCGTCAAGATAGGAATACGTACAGTACACACGGAGCAAATGTGTGATTGTGTGTGTGTGTGAGGCGGCTGAGTGTCCTAGGAAGGTTTAGGAAAGTCCATGTCTGGATGAGACAAGGTTTAGAGGAGTGTGCGTGCGCGCGTGTGAGACAGAGAGAGAGACTTTATCATAGATGTTAAACAGAACCGTAATGGGATTATCTGTCTGTGTTTATCCAGACTGCCGGGTCAGCGAGGTGAAAGCGTGTGTAGATGAGTTCGAGACCTGAAATGCCCCCCCCCCGGTCAGAATAACCCGGGGCCATCCCGATGTAGTTTGTTTGCAGCTCGTAAATAGCCTCAAGGCATGCTCCACCACCTACCCAAAGTAAACACGTGCGTCCACTTGGACACGCTTGCGTGCGGAGGAGCTCCGCGTGATTGATAGCTGACGCTAACGCCGCTCCTCCCAAGCATTTCCCTTCTACATGTGATGTGGTCTGACAAGAAGTTATTCTGTCTAGTGCTGGTCTTAATATGTGGCCTGACTGATTCTTGGAGATCTTTACACCTGGTCATCGACTATCTTCATGACTATGACTATCGCGCCACCTTCAGTGGAATGAGAGGTCACTGAACAGGAGGACGAGGATGTACGTAAATGACACGCTTTGTCTTTCACACTCGCCAGTGAGTGATTTGGATATCAAGGTTTATTTCTATCCAATTCTATTAGTCTCTCAGAGATTCCAGAACAATGAGCGCTCGTTCGCTACATAAACACGACATGCGAGACCTCATCGCGACCTCCATCATGTCGCCAGCGGAACAGCGGAGCCAGCGTTTCACTGATCTCGCCTTCCGATATCAACGCCACTCCGGCCACTTCCTGTACGAGCTTAACATTTATTTTCACACCGCATTGTTCCCGCTGTTGGACCAGAGCCGTGTTTAAAGCGGATCGTTTACAGCCTCGTCCCCGCGCCTCCTGAAAACGGACAACGGTTTATTTTCTTTCGTTTTCATTTCAGTGATGTTGAAATGAATGTTTAACGTTCACGTTCTTGCGTTAACGTTATCAGTAGAGCCACAATGTGTTCATGTCACACACAAAGGACAGAATGTTGACCCGGTTGCTTAAAAAGAATCACGCACAACGTTAGTACAAATGTGTTTTCATTTACGCGCTGTTATTTTTTTTTCTGGATTGAACATTACAGATCGTATTTTTTTGTTTTAACGCTTAATTCTCCCCCATCTTTAACACTCCCTGCATCTCCCAGTGCTTGTGTTGATCGTACAATATATACCCACTGCGTAGCATGTTATTGTATGACTGTCATGTACAACATGCATGAAAATCCATCATCCTCACCTCACAATCCATAATGTCTTCTTTTACCGTACACTCACACCATGTGTGCTCACTGCTTGTACCTCTTATTGGATGAGCTCACTTCTCTTATACTACCCATGCGCACTACACTAGCCTACCTCATATGCTCATTACTCTTACCATATTTGTTCACTATTCTTATCTCATATACTTTTATCTTTTACCACATATGCTGATTAGATAGATGGATAGACAGATTCTTTATTGATTCTGAAGGCAGTTCCAGACATCGAGTAGCAATGAAGATGGTGACAGAAAGGCAGGTTTGCAGATGTGCTCAACTACTCGTATCTCGTACGCTCGCTACTCTTCCCTCTTACCGTATATCCTCACTACTATTATTGTATAGGCTAATTACTCCTGCTAAATATGCTGTCTGCTCTTACCTCGTACGCCCTCTGCTCTTACCTCGTATCATATATGCGCATTACTCTTACCTCGTACACTCACTGGCCATTACCTCACATCGTATATGCTCTCTGCCCTTACTGTATACGCTCACCGTGCTCGTCATATACATTCACTACTTTGTTTGCTTTTCGCTTTTACAGCTAAGAACATCTTCCTGTGCTCACTACTTAGTGTATAATAGTGTATGCAAATAGTATTTCTAAGTATTTCCACATCTTGTATTTCAGATTTAGGATTCCTGTTAGTGTTTTTTTTTTTTTTTTTTTTAAGTCTAAACCGTTGAATCTGCAGGAAACGGCACCAAACGGTCACTCCGGGGATTTTATTTGTCCTGTTGATGTTTTTACGCGGGTTGTTTGCTAATCTTTTTTGCTCAGGTTTGGCTCCAACCGGTGGGGCCATCATGTCTAACCACAAGTCATTAGCAGTGGAGACAGACATTCCAGCTATGCCACACACACACACACACATACACACACACACACACACACACAAAAGAAAAAGTGCTTGGTTTTATATTGGGCTGTACATAACCATGGGAAATAAATACTTTATACTGAGGCAATCTGTGAACACATTCAGCATGCTACGCACACGCACACATGCGCGCACACACACACACCTGAAACTTCACAGAGCATGCTGTGAGCACTCGGTCCTCCAAGGCCAGCTGGTAGATTGATGGTGTTTGGAGGCAGCATGTTTCTGATGTCGGATTGATTCCTCCACATCACTCACGACCACATGACCTCCAGCTGACTGAATGTACAAGACAGTGTGTGTGTGTGTGTGTGTGTGTGTGTGTGTGTGTGTGTGTGTGTGGCTTGCTAATTATCAAGCACAGTGTCCTCTAGATGGAGATAGAGAGACACTGAGGCCTGTGTTAGTGAGACATACGCTCTGTAGCAGGCTCAGTAAACAAGATGCCTGAGTTTCACTCATTTGTTTACTCTCTCTCTGTTTCTCTTTCTCAATCTGATTTTCTCTGACTGTGTCTCTCTTTGCTGGCAACTGTTTATGTTTACCTGTTTCTTTCTGTCTTTCGATGTCCATCTTTGTGTTTCTCTCTCTCTCTCATATTGCTTTTATTACTTTTAATATTGTTTATTTCCCACTTTTCTGTCTCTATCTGTCTGTCTGTCCTCTCTTTCTCTGTATATTTGCTCTTTCATCTCTTTCTCTGGTTTGTATTTATCTTCCCTTTTCCTTTCCTTTCACGTTCTATGAACCTGATTTTCACTCTCTCTCTCATATTCTGGTTTTCATGCTTTATTTGCATCCATACCTTCACCTCTCTCTCTCTCTGTCTCTCTGTATATCTTTCTCCACCCTGCTTTGTCTCATTGCTTTCTCGATCTGTCTTTGTCTATGTCTCCTTCTTTATCTCCGTCTGTCCTCCAATCTCTCTCTCTGTCTCCGTCTCTGCTTTATCCAGGTGGATTATGGAGCGTCTTTACGTTGGGCGGAGCCGGCAGCAGATCCGGGGCGGAGCAGGAACACAACCAGTTACCGCTGTCCAATCAGAGCCTGTTATTACTGCTGGTCCTGGCCAATCTAACGGACGGGCCCGACTGGCCGAACCCTTACAGACAAGCCATCACCTGCTTCAAAAACACCCAAGGTAATGCATCTCCTCCGTCTCAGATAGCACCATGAGTTTCCTTATCGTCCTGTCCTCCTAAAGCGCAGCATAATGACCGATCCAGCACATTAACCCAGCACTCGGTGCCTGTGCAGGCTCAGCACCGCACCGATTAGTGTTTCTGAGAGAAGAATAAGAGCGCCATTAACAGATGTTGTTATTTCCTAAAAGTCGTGATTATACACACCGCCTCGAAGCGCTGTGTTTGGAGACGCACTGACTCCAGGCGCACATAAATAACTTTAATGTTTAGCATCATAACTTTTCTGAGGAGTTCTCAAACACATAGAAAAAAATCTTCCCAGTAGCAAATGTCTCTCTGCGTTCATATTCTGTGTTTTTGTTCTTTCTTTCTTTTTTTTTCTTCCTCCAGATACGTCCTCTGTTCCGTCTCCGCAGCCTCACACGTTTCAAATCAACTTCAACAGCCTGTACACGGCGCTGTGCGAGCAGCAGAGGGCGGACCAGGTGACGCTGCTGCTCTACACGTTGCTGCACCAGAACTCCAACATGAAGACCTACATGCTGTCCAGAACCGACGTGGAGAACCTGGTGAGCTCCTGAGCCGGGCCCATTGACCCGAGTCGATCCGCTGAATTGAAATGGGTTGTTTTTTTGATTCCCACTTCTGGGATTGAAATATGTTCAGTTTATTCAGTCTCTCTGTCCGTCTGTCTCTTCTCACCAGGTGATCCCGATTCTGGAGATCCTCTATCATGTCGAGGATAGAAACTCCCACCACGTATACATGGCCCTCATCATCCTCCTCATCCTCACCGAGGACGACGCATTCAACCGCTCCATACATGAAGTGGTTAGTACATGCGTTGTTAAGGCGCCACTCCATTATTTTAGCTTTCGCAAGTAACACTGAACCTGAATTATAGTGCAACAATTACGCAGAAAATGTAAGGAATGTTTCAGTAATGGCGTCTGTCGGGTTCAGGGTGCAATAAAAAAAATCTATAAAATAAATACAGAGAGCATCTGCATGGTGTCCCATAAAACCAAATACATAAGGGACATGAGGACAATATCTAATCAGTTCCATGCATCGCTCCGGATGTGTATATTTGAAAAAGAAAAAAACAAGGCCTTATTAAAAATGCAACCCAGAATCCAGATCCCTTGTAGGATGTATGTTTTATAAGCAGATCCGTTCAGGCGAATTATTTTTCCTTTATTTATTTATTTCCTGCCGTTGGCCATGAGCTTTCGACCTCATGCCTCATCTGTAAAGCAGCGAAGAAAAGCAGCGGATCGAGCGACTCGGCTTTTCATCCGCCGCTTCATTCGAAATTCCAGCGAAGGGCATCAGACTCGTGCTTTCATCCACCTGTTAAAAACCAGCATTTCTTTTTCTCTTTTTTATTTATTTATTTTTTTTAATAGGAAGATAGATTGTATAGGACGACCTAACTGAGACTTCAGAATTCGAAAGTGATGAACAGCGTGCGAGTTATATTTAGCCTTGTGATTGTAGGAAAACGTCTAAATGAAATAAATTATACTTAAGTCAGTTCATCTACTAGTAACACTTCATTTTCTGCATAACAGCACGACCAAATATTTTATTCCTCTTAGACCACAAACACTCTATACACAATGTGTGCAGTATATATTTTTTTCAACGTTATTAGCTAATTATAATTTATTAGCTCATTATTATTACCATGCTATTATTGTCACATTTTATTAAAAAATTAAACTGCCATACCTTTTATCCATTTATAGTTCCATGTAATGTTGTAGAGTATCCATGGAGCAAGAATTAAAAAGTTAATTCTAGTCATCACTTGCGTTTGAGCAGCTGTAAACATTATTCCCACACTAGCCTCTTGTTAGGCTGATTAGCCAATAAAAAAATTATAATAATAATATATTTCTTATAAATAAATAAAAAAACAGTATAAGACGGCATGATCTTAAAGACTTGAAATAAAGAAATGACTACGAAACCCTAAGACGGGAGACTATGTAGTTATGCTAAGTAAACTTCCTCATAAAAAAAAACAAACATCACATTTAGTTATGCTAAATAAACGTCCTCATTAAAAAAAAAAAAGAAGAAGAAAAAAAATGCTGTTTCATAAATATTGGCACCCCATGACTCGACCTGGTGACTCTCTAACCTTTATTTACTTTATAGTGCCTGGAGGCGCGTCAGGTGTTCCAGATGTTTCACGCGCTCGCCGTCTTCCACTTTTTATATCCTCCTTTGTTTTTTGTTTATTTACTTCTTCTCTACAAAGAATATCTGATCAAGTGATGCTGAGATGAACTGATTAATTTATTAAAAGATGAATTTATCTTCTTTTTTTTTCTGTGTGGTGTGTGTGTTCATCAGACACTGAAGAACATAAGCTGGTACACAGAGCGGGCTTTGACAGAGATTTCTCTCGGCAGTCTGTTAATCCTCGTGGTGATTCGCACCATCCAGTTCAACATGACCCGCACCAGGGTAAGTCTCGTCCACACACACACACACACACACACACACACACACACACACACACACACACACACACTACCCCACTACCGTACAGAGTGAGATAGGGGAGGGGGAGTAGGAGAGAAGGGAAGGAAAGAAGCAAAGAAAGTGAGGAAAAGGGAAAGAAAGGGAAAGACCGAGGAAATGAGAGAGAAGAAAGTAAGGTAGGGAGGGAAAGAAGGAAATTAACGGAAGGAAGGAGGAAAGAAGGGAAGAAGCAGTAAGCAAGAATTTAAAGGTAAGGGAAGCAGGGAAGGAAGGAAATTAAGGGAGGAAAGGAAAGGGGAAGAAGGAATCGGAAAGAAAAGGAAATTAGTTAAGGGAAAGGATGGAAGGAAGAAAAAGAAGGGATGGAAGGAGTGAGGAAGGGAATGAGGGAAGAAAGGGAGGAATGAGTGGGGGAAGGAAGTAAGGGAAGGATGGATGGAAAGAAGAAGAAGGAAGGGGGGGAGGTAAGGAAGGAGAGGAAAGGTAGAAAGGGAAGGATGGAAAGCAGAATATTAAGGCAAGAACAGAAGTCAGGGAAGGAAGGCAAAGAAAAGGAAGGAAGCAAGGGAGAGGAGAAAAAGGAGGAAGAAATGAAATAGAAGTGATTACTGAACTCATCAGCTTCATATCATAGTCAGTGCATGGGTTCTGATGGTTTGAGTTTTCCTACATGGTTTTTCAGGATAAGTATCTGCACACGAACTGCTTAGCGGCTCTGGCTAACATGTCCGCCCAGTTTCGCTGCCTCCACCAGTACGCCGCCCAGCGCATCATCAGGTACGTGTGTGTGGTGTGTGTGTGTGTGTTTAGGCTGGCTACTGGCCAGTGTCACAGATGGTCTTATCTGAACTGATCCAGAGCCCTTGTTGAAAAGAGTGGGACGGGGAACCCCGTAAAGCAGACTTCCATACATGTACTCACAGCACACACACACACACACACACACGCGCACGCACGGGGCACGTCAACATGTTTATCCCTCGAATGTCGTACACACGCGGATAACATTTCAGCTCACCGTGTTCCCGTCACTAATAATGACTCACAATGATGTTTGTCAGATTTTATTTGTCGGAAATTTGACCTGCGTTATTCAGACGATCATCAACAGCGTCGCCTGCGCACCACGAGAGCTCTTTAATGTGGAACATCTTATTTATTTATTTATTCATTATACAGATTGAAGTTTTGCTGTTGTTGATGTTGTTGATGTCGATGATGTTTGTGAACTTTCCATCCGAAGATGCCAAACTGACGGGAACATTTCTATCGCTTTAATAACTGAAGTATCGTCGTGTTTTTAGTTTCTAAACGATCAGGAAGAGAAGAAAGAGAAAATAAAAGAAAGAAAAATTTGAAAGATTTAACACGTCTAGGAGGTGATGATTAGTTCTCATTTTGTCATTTTATAGGTGTTGCCTTTCATGGAGTTTTGTGGGTGTGGCTAAAAGCTGTGAATACTGATTGTCGTGAGCAGAAATATGACTAATACGGACAATGCGAGTTGTGCAGTTCATCAGTTCAGTAACTTGGTGACTAGGTTTGTAAGTGGAATAAAAACAAAAAGTAGCTGCTTTAAGGAGGGTGAGTCAAAATTTTCCGCACTCTGGCTGTAGAATTTATTTTAATTAAGCACATAATCTCTTCGCTTTTTAATACACCTTGTCCATTCGTCACCAAGCTTTCGAATTCCCTGATTTAAAAAAAAAAACGCTTTAGGCTGAGCTGCGAGCCACGAATGCCCCGCTGTCTTCAGTTCTTCAACAGAAGTTAATCCTGGTCCTCATAGAGCTGCGTTCAGGGGAGCAAACGGGTGAAAGTCAGGTGGAGAAAGATCAGGACGTAGGAGTGGGGAGGACGCTGTAACACCTCCAAACAGAGGGTGGACAGCGTCAACACTGTCAATTGTTGAACCATTTTCCTGGTAATGTTCCAACACTTCTGGCCCTTGAGAATCCCAGAAAACAGTAAGCGTTGATGAATTCTCCAGCTGATGGTTGTCTTTTGAACTTTTTCTCGGTCGGTGATTGCGGATGTTTCGGTTCCATACTCTCGTAGTGATGAATCCCGTGTCTCGTCAGCAGTAATAATTCTCTTGATGAACTTTCATCTTCCTTATTAGAGTATCGCTCCAGATTATCTTTGCAGATATCCAAACACTTCTGTTTACACTCTTCCTTTAGTTTTCAGCACCGGGTACACCCTCAGACCACGCCGATGAGACAGAGCGGAGAGAAAGTTTTCATATAACCGGAGCGCGGATCAAAAAAAAAAAAAAACCATACATCACCGCTTTAAGAACCCTAATCCTTCGTTCCTCATCGGGTTCTTCATAGATTTATTTTTTTCACAGCTTTTGCTGCTCCTTAACCCCGAGTTTGTTTGCTTTTTTTTTTGGTTTGCACATCTGCGTTACTAAGCGTATCATTTCCCTCGTCTTCGCCAGCCAGATTTGCCATGACTTCATCCGTGAGTGAAGAAACCGGCTCCGAGATGAGAGCATAGCATGCTAGCAGGCGTCTAGCGTTGATCGCATGTCCTCATTCTGTCTTGAGCGTCATATAAACCTATGTCATGAAGGGGGGGAAAAATGAAGCATCACGTTCTTGAATTTGATTGACCACCTTTTAAAAAAAACAACAAAAAAAACATTGACCTTTTTTCCATCACTCATTATCTCTGGCCGAGGAGCCGGCTGTCTGCTGCCAAGGTGGATTAGCGAAACAGCGTGTCGGTTATTGGGCGAGCGCGCAGCAGCAGTGGCAACGCCGTATTTGCCTTAGCAACCACTCTGACGGCTGCAACGCGAAGGGGCCAAGCGCCCTAATTACACATTCCAGCGTTAGGAATAGCGGTTAGCTCACGACACAATCGGCGATGTGGCAGATTTTTGGGTTTTGGGGAGATTTTGGGGGGGGGGGGGGGTTCAGTGCTGCGTGTTACATACATCAGGGCCGCTATTATAGAAAGCCGTTAGAGGAAAGTGTAGCAGCATTTCCTCACGCGACTTAGGAAAAGCAAATGCTTGATGGCACTCGCTAATAAGTAGAAATGTTTTGTTGTGTTTAGTATGTGTGTGTGTGTTGTTTTTTTTTTTTTTTTTCAAGGTTTTGTTTGGTGCTAGTTCAGCTTTCCTTTTCTCTCTCTCTGTGTGTGTGTGTGTTTCATTCCTTTAGTGATTTTGTTTTTGCTTTTCCTGTTCTGGTGTTTAGTTTGGCTCGAGTCTGTGTAGCGTGTAAGAGCATTTTCATTCCCTGTATTCCCCAGTTTAATTGTGTGTGTGTGTGTGTGTGTGTGTGTGAGAAAAACAGTGAGAGATGGACATAATTTATTAATGAACGTTCAACAGCAGACCAACAACAGACCCTGAAACGTCAACAGACATGAACACAGCCATCATCGTCGGGGAAAAAATGCCGCGATGCATACTGAAAGATACAAATAGCTATTTGATGACTACACACACACACACACACACACACAAACAGCATGGCAGGAGTGTTATAAATGTAATGTGGCCGTGCTCCACTTTCCACTACCCGTTACAGCGGTTTGCCAAGAAGCACTCTGCGCTTTCCTGTGTGCTGATCAGCTCCAGAGTTTTATGAGGCCGTGCGCTTGGCAGTGCTTCACTTGTTCCTCCGTTCGCTTCAAGATCATGGAAATTCTTTGTTGGCGGTTTAATCACGGCTGTTAAGTTCAAGACGGTAGCGCCTTCAACCTTACGCTCCTGAAATGGCGGCTTGAGCTACGGTCGTGCTCACCGCGTTGGATTTTGGAAAAACTAGCTTAAAAAATAAACACTGGGGTTTTTTTTTTTTTTTTTTTCCAATAAATTCTGAAATGACTATTTCACTAATTCACTGTGTTCAAAAGTTTGTTCACCGCCGACCATGACACGCACATGTCCTTGGTGAAGATCACGTTCTTGCTTTAGACCTTTGCTATTATAATAAGCTCCACTTTTATAGGAAGGAAGATTTTAGGAAGAATTATGGATTTGCCATCATTCTTAGACACGCGTACACACACACACACACACACACACACACACACACACACACACACCACTCTGCTCGAAATTATTGCTGTACTTTAGAGCTGAGTAAAATAAAACGTGTCCTAAAATATAAAACAAAAAGTAACAAAGTATTGTACACATACTCAGTGACGTCCCTAACTGCTGGACATACCCCTACTGTGAAGCATGGGCGGGACAAATGACATCTCCTGCTGTCCAGATGAAAATCAGACCATTAGCTCATAAAATTTTTTTTTTTAAATGCTTGAATTGGTTAGATTTTTTTTTCCTTTTCTTTCCCCCTAGTAATTTCATCCTGATGATTCAGAGCGTACTCAGAATTCTCGATTTGAGAGATCCGAGAAATGTACGCTCGAAATGACGTAACGTTCATCCATTTCCTCTGTGTAGATTCAGCAGATTTTGCGAGTTATTAGCGGGGGGCCTTACTCTTTGATGCCCTGCACTCTGGACTCTGATGCCAAAACGCTGATTGCTCCTCCGCTTTCTGCGGTCTGCTATTAAAGCGGCGTAATGATTCCAGTCTGTCCGGATGAGGCTTCTTCCTCCGCGCGCAGGAAGTAAGAGGAAACGCAAGGCCGAGTCTGCATTAGTCAGAAAGGATGAGCCCGAGCCGGACCACACACTCGGCTTCGCGCCCCCTCTCGCTGGACCCGACCTTCCAGTCTGTTTCTTTTTGCTGTGTGTGAGATTTGTAGAAACAGCGCGTTACCGCTGGCTCTGGAGGTTGTTCCTGCAGGCCGTGTCGTTTCATTTCTAATGGACCGGAGGTTAAGCTTTGCCTTCAAAACCAGCGGTTTTTTATTTATTTATTTATTTTTAATGAAGAGCCCCCTGGTGTGGTGTTTATTTTCAGAACCATGTTGTCACTCACTGAGCGTCCGCCGCATTCGCCATCCGATAAAAATCAGATGCAAGAAATAATAAAACCCTCAAAGATTTGGGAAACTGAAATTTTTTTTTGTACCTCTTTCATCACAGCAATTAATCAACATGTCATACTTTTTGTGTTTTTATACAATGTTGCGGACCGTCCATAAAACAACTCCCTGCTCTCGCCGGTTTGTAGAGTCACATTCTCGAGAAACTACAAACTGAAACCTTTACATCGTATTGTTGTAAAGCGCTGGGACTGGAGTCTCCTTCCAAAAAATAAAATAAAATAAAATAAATAAATAAATCACCTTATCCTAGCACTTACACACCTTTCTTTTTTTTTTCTTTTTTTTTTTTGCGTCTTTCATATGTAACATCAATTCCAGTGTTGGCTCTTGCTATAGAAACTATTGATTGCGGGGGATGGAGCAGGATTTTTTCAGGTACATATCGCGATTCTTTTGTTCCTCTCTTGCTCTGAAACTTTTGGAAGTTTGAAATCTGATTGTCTCTCGCATTTCCGCGTATTTAGCAGCACCGATCAATGGCGTCCAGCTGCAATTACGGCAACACGACCGGCCTCCCGAAGTACGGTACGAGTTTTGCATATAAAAATTTACAGCATGACGTTTTTGGAAATATATTAAGAAGTCTCCTTATTAGTTTTAAAGCTCCCTTCTTTATTATTACTTTAATTACTTTTTTTATTTGTTACAAAGTGTTTGTGTTTGTGTGTGTGTGTGCGCGTTAACGGAAAAAAAGCAAAAATCGCATCAGGCTAATACAAATAAAGGAAGTTTGTGCGTTCACACTGAACGTCGACAAATGATTAAAAATAACTTTGAGTGAGAGACCCTTTGACGTTAATGACGTTGTGTTTTAACGTGGTCAGTTGTGAGTAATGGAAGTTATCTCTGTAGTTTGTTAGAGCATTAGTTTGCGTCCCGCAGTAAGGATAATGATGACAAACGATACACAGCGTAACCTTTTCCCCTCCAGAGATCAGCTCAGATCCCCTGCTGATTCCTATTTTATTTCCTTTTAACACTTACAAACTGCTTTATGTCTGCCGAGCTCTTAAACTCACCCTAAGCCCTGCTGCTCTTATCTTTATCTTCACTTGTTTTTTTTTTGTTTCCTCTCTCCATGATGTCTGGCACTTTCACATTTAACACCCTGGGTTTTTTTTTTTTTTTAAGATTATAAAAAAAAGAAAAAAAAAGAAAGAAAAGAAATGAAAGAAAAAAAAAGCCAGTGCCTCAGCAGGGAGCTGATAAAGACACACATGGCGATGCTCGTGCTAATGATTTAACGGCTCTCCCGAGACCTGTTTGTTATGCTGAGAGTTTTTTTTTCTTCTCCTTCTTTTTCTTCTTCTCCTCTTCTAGCTCTGTAGCACTTATTGATTTTGTGAGTGATGTGCGAGTCAGTCTAGCACTTCATACTAATTGGTACGGACACAAATTCTGCAGCTCGTTCTCCCTTAACCGATATCGGCCAATTTAATCGCGGCCGCATCGCTCGCCACAGTCGCGACAGATCAGCACCTCTGCGCTAACCTCACAAGACGGACACTTATCCTTATTGATGATTTTTACTTTTATTTATTTATTTTTTTCTCTACTCTTCTCAGTGAGGTCTGATCTTGCTGGACGAGTGCTGCCTGACGTTCTGCTCCAATTAATTACAGATTTATCACACTGAGAGCAAGCTCGAACGTTCCCATCTAAGCCACGAGCCCTCATTTTAACCTCTGGACAGAGAAAAGTTTCAATCGTTAATGATGTTCTTACATGGTGTTCGGACGTTGAGACTCTTAGTTTTATTCCTTCAGTCGTTACTGTAGGGTTGTTAGTCAGAAGGCAGTGGTGTGATAATCACCATGGTCAAAAACACTGCTCGTTACACCAAAGAGAAATTTCAGTTGAAGATAACATCTAACAAAATACCTCTGAACCCATCAAGAGTTGTACACTTTAATATGAAACATTTGCTTAAATTAAAAATAATTAGTTGTTAATGTTTTAATATAAAATAAATTATTTTCTACTAAATCTAATTGTTTTTGTAAAAAAAATATTTTTTTAAATGATTTGAAAGTTCATCATTAAAAATGCTAATATATATTAAAATTTCAATTAAATAAAAAATGCAGGAAGTATAAAAGGGAAATTGTACTTAATAAAGATAAATTAATTTAAAATCTATTTGGAGAATAAGTGAGTGTGTGTGCACGCTTGTGTGTGGGATAGGCTTCACACTCCCACAGCTCTGTACAGGATAAACACGACAATGAGTAAGCGAATGGAAAAAAATATTTGTTATGCCATTAGCAGATTTTTTTAAATATAAAAATTCAAAACATTACATGCTCTGACATTAACATTTGTTAGTTAGTTAGTTTTTATTAACTGATCGTATTTTCTAAAAACCAATGACTGCCAGTGGCCAGAAAAATAAAATAAAGTGTAAGGTAGTTAAATCGAACCTACAATAAAATAAAATTGAAGTTTGCAAAAAGAAAAATATGAATAAAGGAAATAATAAAAAAAACAGTAAAAAGTTAAAATACAAATAAGAATAAAAGGAATAAAGTTTACAAAAAGTCAATCAAGTCCATATTTTAAATATTTAAATAATTTTTATTGTTATTTTTTTATATATAGCTTTTGTGATTTATTTAAAAAAAATTCCAAATCAGAATTAGTGAAGTTACCTTATGTGTTTCCTCGTCCGTTTAAAGTCATAATTTTTTTGAAGGGATATGTGAAGGTTTTTTTTTTTTTTTTTTTTTAAAGCACAGATCAAAAAGGCTCATTTACTTGAACTTAATATAACTTCATCATAATATATTTTTTCTGAAAATATTTTTTCTATTCTTCTGATACTGGCAATTGTTACAAAACTTCCTTCCTTGCCTGATTTAAGAGTTAAATCAATAATAATAATAATAATAATAATAATAATAATAATAATAATAAAAAATATATATATAAAATCATGCATAAGTAAACTACAAATAAGTAAATTATTACATTACGGTGCTTGGGCAGAAATGTTAGTAGTACTGGTTAAAATGGCTCTTTGTTGTCCTGACCTTTTACCCTGGAATCAGACATCCACACATTTTTGTGATTACGTTTTTAAAACCACTTACACCAATGCCAAGTGTTTTAAAATGTTGTGTTTACTATTAAAAACTTTAATAGTAAGCAATTAATATTTAATTAATACAGCTTATGCTAATGCTCATGGCTTGCATACTTATAACTTTAAATGATACGTAAATGTGTTTCAGAGTGACATTTGAGATTTAATAATGAATAAGTCTAGCTGATATAAGTGTTAGTATGATATAAGTGTCACCTTTTTCATTTACATTCAGATTCCTGTTTCTCCTTTATGAAGAGTTAATAGTTTCCATTCTCCTAAATATTTATTTTTAAGCACATAGTGAGGAGAAACACATCACCCTCACGTACTGTAGCAAGTAACTAGATATTAGACACTAGGAAATGTTTTAGGTGTCGCATGTTACTATTTCACGAAACGCACTTAACATGTCGTACAGCGCCTGAGCACGGCTCCGCCCTCTCCACAGCTGATCAGTTTTTTCATTAATAATCTCGCTCCGTACCTGAACACACTCCTGGAGCGTCTGTACTCTCCGCAGTACTGCAGGTTCACCTGGTTTAGTTTGTTGATCCGACAATAAACACATCCGACAAGAGTACACGGAAATCGACCTTCACAGCGCCTGCTGTTACTGATGCTTTGGTTCACGCACCTTCAGGAGCTCGACAGCAGTGATGTCATCGCGCTCGACTTCTTCCACCTTCAGGAGCGGTTCTCTTGAGAACGGAGACTTTTTACCACCGAAAACAGAATATGATGCCGGACATGGAAAGTTTACTTAACGCAGTGTGTTAAATGAAAGCAGGTGTGATGTGTGTCTTACGCAGGCAGATCGCATACGTTGTGTATTTGTTTGTTTGTTTGTTTGTTTATCCACCCCCCCCTTGCACGCTATTTTGTTCGACTGATTTGCAGGTTCATTTATAAATATGCAAAAAGCATCACTGTGCACTAATCACTGATCTGATCTGTTTGCTTCATCTGAGCCGTGTGCATTTTTATCCATGCTCTTTCTTTCCGTGTGCGTGTGCGTGTGTGTGTGTGTGTGCGCGCGCGCGCGCGTGCGGAGAGAGAGAAAAAACATAGCAGGAGCGGCACCCAGGAGACGTGAGAGACAGAGCCGGTTATTTTTAACAGCGAAGACCATCATGGGAACACACCATACCGTCTACCGCTTTTCCTCCCGCTATGACACACGCGCGCGCGCACACACACGTATGCGTGCGACTGTCGTCTGAACACTTCGGAATAAGAAAATAGATTGGGGGTGGAGAAGTGCGAGACGAGGGCTGACAGGGAGAGAGAGAGAGAAGTGAGAATTCAGAGAAAACTCGTACAGCGAGGAATGGGTCCATGTTTAAGTCTATCTCTTTCTCACACGCGCGCGCGCACACACACACACACACACACACACACACACACAGCATTCAGTCTGTCTGCTCCTAAAGCTTGAATCTGTGTGTGTGTGTGTGTGTACGCGCGCCTGCTAGTCTGGCTATGCATTTTTCGTCTCAGCAGGTCACAGTGACACAGCGTTCAAGGGGCTCTGTCTAGCCCAAACACCCCCCCCGCACACACACACACTCACGGACAATAGCCCGGTCTGCCATCCAGCTTCCTGTTTCTACCCAGACAGGACCACCTGCCACTTTGTGTTCATCCGTTTATCTTCAGACTTTACCCCTCACACACACACACACACAGTGTTGAGCTTCTGTTTGCTCTGTTTCAGTACACCTTGTCCAAGTATTTAATACTGTAATGACTCCTCCCTTTGTACTAATTTTGCTTTAATAATATTTTATTAGATTTATACTCTGGCTTCATTCTCAGCGTCTTCACTGTGGAACAACGCTTATTTTTCTTTTTAACACACGCACACACACGCACACACACGCACACACGCGCACACACGCACGCGCACGCACGCGCACGCACGCACACATACGCTCACACACGCTCACACACGCTCACTACGTCTCCAGAGCCAAGGTTAATGTCGTTCACGTTTAATGACACTAAGCGAAACGTTCAGTTAAGCACCGTGAAAGCACTGTCACCCGAGGAGGTGTTCACACTAAACATGAAAAAGATGTGACTGCGATATTAAACATAATTAGGGTTTTAGTTAAAAGGAACAAAAAAAAAAAAACCCTACGTAGAAGGTTGTGGAGCTCTCTGGCGTTAGGAGCTGAGGGTATTTCGGCTCAATCAGACTAGTTTCCCGGTTTACTGTAGATTGTAGATTGTAGATCGGTGTGCTCGTTCTTGTAAGCTATCGTTGCCATAGTAACCACTTTCACGTGGGTTAGTCCAGCAGATCTGTAGTCACATCTGTAATACGGAAGGAGTTTCCAAGTCGGGGATGCTTTCCGCTTTTTGGGGAATTTAAAAGCAACTGTTTTTTATCGAGGTGGGACTGTGGCATTGGGGATAGTACATTGGGGGGCATTGGGGATAGAACTGTTGGCTCGCACCTCCAGGGCCACTATTTTAGCTTTCAATTCCCGTCCCCGAGAGCTCGATTATATCAAAATTGTAACTAATACATAAAAAAATATCAATCAAACATCAGTGTCTGACTCTTAGTTTTTAGCTTCAATGTAAAATTTTACAAATGGTGAGTTCCTTTTTTTTCTTTCAAGATTCAAGGATTCTTTGTCATACCAGCACACTTCCATGTTATGGTATGAAATTAGGACCCTTGTCCCGTCTAAGCCACATGGGTAACAGAGTAATATAAATATATATACACACGTGGACAAAATTGTTGGTACCCTTCGGTCAATGAAAGAAAAACTCACAATGGTCACAGAAATAACTTTAATCTGACAAAAGTAATAATTTAAAAAATTTCTATGAATGTTAACCAATGAAAGTCAGACATTGCTTTTCAACCATACTTCAACAGAATAATTTTAAAAAATAAACTCATGGAACAGGCCCGGACAAAAATGATGGTGCCCCTAGAAAATACTGAAAATAATGTGACCAAAGGGACATGTTAATTCAAGGTGTGTCCACTCATTTCACAGGTGTCTACAATCTTGTAATCAGTCAGTGGGCCTATATATAGGGCTCCAGGTAGTCACTGTGTTGTTTGGTGACATGGTATGTATCACACTCAACATGAACCAGAGGAAGCGAAGGAAAGAGCGAAAGAAAATTATAGACAAAGCATGTTAAAGGTAAAGGCTATAAGACCATTTCCAAGCAGCTAGATGTTCCTGTGACTATAGTTGCACATATTATTCAGAAATTTAAGATCCATGGGACTGTAGCCAACCTCCCTGAACGTGGCCGCAGGAGGAAAATTGATGACAAATCAAAGAGACGAATAATCCGAATGGTAACATAAGAGCCCAGAAAGACTTCTAAAGAGATCCAAGGTGAACTTCATGGTCAAGGAACATCAGTGTCAGATCGCACCATCCATCGTTGTTTGAGCCAAAGTGGACTACATAGGACGACCAAGGAGGACACCATTACTGAAAACAAATCATAAAAACGCCAGACTGAAATATGCCAAACTACATGTTGACAAGCCACAAAGCTTCTGGGAGACTGTCCTATGGACAGATGAGACAAAAATGGAACTTTTTGCCAAGGCACATCAGCTCTATGTTCACAGATGGAAAAATGAAGCATATCAAGAAAAGAACACTGTCCCTACTGTGAAACATGGAGGAGGCTCTGTTATGTTCTGGGGCTGCTTTGCTGCATCTGGCACAGGGTGTCTTGAATCTGTGCAGGGTACAATGAAATCTCAAGACTATCAAGGGATTCTAGAGAGAAATGTGCTGGCCAGTGTCATAAAGCTGGGTCTCAGTCGCAGGTCATGGGTCTTGCAACAGGACAATGACCCAAAACACACAGCTACAAACACCCAAGAATGGCTAAGAGGAAAACATTGGACTATTCTAAAGTGGCCTTCTATGAGCCCTGACCTCAATCCTATTGAGCATCTTTGCAAGGAGCTGAAACATGCCGTCTGGAAAAGGCACCCTTCAAACCGGAAACAACTGGAGCAGCTTGCTCATGAGGAGTGGGCCAAAATACCTGCAGAGAGGTGCAGAAGTCTTATTGACAGTTACAGGAATCGTTTGATTGCAGTGATTGCCTCAAAAGGTTGTGCAACAAACTGTTAAGTTAGGGGTACCATCATTTTTGTCCAGGCCTGTTCCATGAGTTCATTTTTTTTTAGAATTCTGTTGAAGCATGGTTGAAAAGCAATGTCTGACTTTCATTGGTTAACATTCATAGAATTCTTATTTATTATTACTTTTGTCAGATTAAAGTTATTTCTGTGACCATTGTGAGTTTTTCTTTCATTGACCGAAGGGTACCAACAATTTTGTCCACGTGTGTATATGGGAATATAAATAAGAGCAGTCAGAGATATATTATCATTTAATTAAATTTTCCCAGCATAAATGTGTAGGCCCTGATAAAACAACACGACACAAAAGATGTTCGACGACATCGACGGTGATATCTGTAAATACACCCATTCTGTTCTGCATCGTATCACGTCAACACTGCCCACAATGTGTGGGTGTACGTGTCCTGACGGCGTAAGGGAGGACATTACTCCAGGCTAGACATGTCCGCTGTGATTGAAAAGGTCAGCGTGAGTCATTTGACCACCGTTTCCCATGATGCACCCTGCCATCTCGAAGCCCCTATTAACACCGTTATGAACATACTGTAAACACACAGCATAAGCAGGGGTTTAGAGAAGGTCATCGTAAACCGTTCATATGCAGACACGCGCATGGCTCGGACGCCGCGAAGCGCGAGAATCGATTAGCTTGCTTTCAACGAAGGCCGTTCAAGTCAAAGTGGGACAATATTTTATTTCTCTGTATGATCCCCTGCTACACTAATGCACTTATCACAGGGTGCCATCAAGGTGGAACTTTTGAAACGCTGGCCTCCCAGGAACTCCGTTAACGGCCCAAAACGTGTTCAAATGGACTTGAGCGAGGTCAGCAAGGTGTTCAAATGAAACAGGAACTCGTGTCAACTGATTTTACGCCTTCAAAATAAATATTTATGTTTCATTTGAAGATTCATCATGCTTTTTTTTGCATAGCGATGTTAAATGTATACTAGCCCCAGCCTGAGTAATTGGTAAAAATAAAACTTGTGCTGGTGTAGGAAACTAATCAACCACAGCATGATGTGAAGCGGAGTTCCTTTTATGGTCTCATCAGTGGCGGCTGGTGCAAATTTTTTTTGGGGGGGGGCGGGGGGGCGCAAACTAAATTAAAATTAAACTTTTAATGCTCGCCTGTAAATAGCTATTTATCATGTGATTAAGCATCGTTACTACTAGCATAAAATAAAGGCATTACTCGCATGACTCCGCTTGCGATAAGAAGTGCTGGAAAAGACTCATTGAGAATGGTCCAATCACATGAGCCCAAATATTTAAAAACAATATTGATTCGCTAAGAACAAAAGTGGGAGGGTTCAGGGCGCACAGTGCTGCGCCCGATGGATGATTTGACAAAATCCAATCAGAGCTCAGCCTCAAGTCACATGCTTTTCAAAAACGTACGTGCCCACATAGACACTCATTTGTCCGGCGCCCCGCGTACACGAAAACAAATGAACGTAATACAGTTTAGATTTTTTAAAATTGAAAATAAATTATATTAAGAAATACAGTGGAATATTGTGAGTAAATGACTTTATTTCAATATTAAAATAAATAATTATTATGTTAAATAATTACATGTTAAAGGAGCATTCTTCTCTGCCTAACTTTAAGGGGGACGGCGCTTATTTTTCCTTGTGTCTTAAAAGCTTTACTTCTGACTGTTGCTGCTACGGGAAACTCCTTCTAGAAGAATAGTGGGCTATCCATCGAAATTTAAGCAATTTCTCTCTGGAATCAATAAAGTTCTTTGAATATGGTATATGTCTTTTTTCCTTTCTTAAATGCTACCCATTTGACCAAGATAATATTTTCACAAGACTTTATCTGTTAAGCAGACGGGTACAGTAGGTACATTAACATTCCGGTTCCATCGGAATGAATTTTCAGCGGGACTCGATAATTTACTTGACTCAATCTGTTCAGTAAGTAAATATTATCCAGGTAAACCCTTAACTGATAATTTCTCTCTAGTCAGAGTAAATATAGTCTTCCTGCGCACGTTTGCCCCACGTGGGGGTAGCATGAAGTGACATGACGAGTTTCTGGGAAAGAAAATTAGCTTCCTATCCTGTACACCGGTGTTTAAACCGGACTTTTATCGACTGAGTCTCTGGCTGAGGAAGGAGCTCCGAATGCCCGGATTTCACACACAGTAAAGGATCTAACCAATCACAGAGAAGACTGAATGCTTGTTAATTTCGTTAACCAGTCATAACGAAAAATCCCGAATTTATCAGAAAAGATGAGAAACCACACCTAACCTCAAAGTTGGAATAAAAAAAAAAAAATAAAAAAAAAAATATATATATATATATATATATATATATATATATATATATATATATATATATATATAAACACACATGTATACGCACATCGTAACGACTCCAGCATCCACGCACACGGCTAAGTCGGACTGTCTAATCAGAACGATTTTAGTCAGAAGAAATGTTACATAATGTGGCGATTGTGTCTTTTATCTGGTGTTAAATGTTTTGTGATGTCATTACAGGAGCTTTCACTGTCTGTCTGATTAATCCCTCATTTCCGATTCTTCTTCTTCTCTCTCTCTCTCTCTCTCTCTCTCTCTCTCTCTCTCTCTCTCTCTCGCTGTCTTTCAGTCTGTTTGCACTGCTGTCCAAGAAGCACAATAAGGTGTTGGAGCGAGCCACGCAGTCTCTGCAGAGGCCGCTGGGAGCAGATGGCGCGGTGCTTCCGGATTACGTGAGTAGAAGAAGAGTGAGAATGAGGGACGATAAGTTGGACGGCGGTCTTAGTGGGTGTACTCCTGCTGGGTCCCCGGATTGGGAACTAGTGAGCCGAGTAATAAAATAAAATAAATAAATAATAATAAGAGATATGGTAACAGCTCAGTCATAGAGATTTGTAAGATGAACATGTGATCACTTTCTGTGAGGAGACGTTTATTCAGGGTGTTTTCACATCAGGGCCCTGAGATCGCTTCCGACAACATTTGACACCAAAGTCTGGTTCATTTCAACGAGTGTGAAGGTAATCGATCCAGGCTTAGGAACTGTGCCAAAATTCACTGGAAAAGGTGGTCTCGAGAGCGATACGGCGTACTCTGGCATAGACATGGTAGCCTAAGAATGGCCAGGGTACCAATCAGTCGTGCCTACTGTGAAAACGCCCTTAATGTTTACAGTACGCTGACATCGTAGACTCCATTATTAGTCAGTAGGATTTCCACATGAAAATCTTTAAGCTAGAGAGAGAGAGATGAAATGGAGAGGTTGCATGTAACGTAAGTCGAGATCAGAATAAATATCTGGACATCAGTGCATCACCAGACAAGAAAATACTCACAGTGCGTATTGTATGGCTCCTAATACAACGTCAAGAGCTTCGTTTTGAAAACGCCCGAACGCATTGAAAGAGTCCGTCAACAAAAGATAAAGAGATTAGGGCTTGTGTAACGCAAACACAACACGGACACTCCTACATTCCAGGGTGACTGACGGTCGTCAGGAAATGATGTGCGTTAAGCTAGATCAGTCTGTGTGACACATGCTGGAGTGTGTCGAAAGGTCACTAAACATCAGTCTTATAGGAAAGGTGAAATGAAGTCGAACCTCATCAGTGGAAGAAGATCGAATTAAAAGAAAAAAAAACACAGGAACGGTGTTATTAAATGGAGAGGTGACGTAATCAGGTACTGTATAATAGTAAAGATGGGAAACAATCGATTCAGTGATGTATCAAGATTCTATTGCGTAGTGATGCATGTATCGCCACACTGATTTTTTAAATACATGTTTAATTTGCTTTAGAGGAGGTAAAATGCTTCAATTCCTCTACGATCCTGCAGGTGGCAGCACTCTATCCTTTGTGGGAGGAGTGAATTATTGATAAAATCGTAATACGTACAGAATCACAGTCCAAATCGAGTTTGTATCTTGATAGTATTGTATCGGCTGGTCCCTGCCGACTCCCATTTCTACTGTATAGTAAACTTATTACAGTAACTATAACTCACTATTGTAATACTGTCAATGTCTAGAGTGTCCCTGTGGCATCTGTCACATGATGAGGTGTGTCTATAAACAACACTCAGGACTCCTGTGTAAATAAACGAGCCCTTTTCTAAACAGGTTTTTTTTTATTTTTCCTAGGCGTCTTGTAGTCTTTCGCTTCAGGCTATGATTTAAATAAATACTCTCGATCATGCTCTTGATGTTTTTCTATGTTATTTGTGCCATTAACAAATACAACACATCACTTATCGCACCTTTAATCTAGCTTCAGTGTCATCAAGTTTGTTTATTTAGCTTTAACAATTAGAGATCAAGGAGGCATAATCAGAAATGAATGGTGGTTAGCTGTGCGGACTTGCACCTCCAGGGTCGAGGGTTCGAGTCCCGCTTCAGGGTTTACCCCACCTCGTGCCCAAAGTGTCATGGACCAAAGTAATAAAAGAAGTTGAGATAAAGTTGTAACCTTCATTAACATTAGGTTAAAAAAAAAAAGGGAACGATTATTTCAGGCTGTTATTCTATAAAATGCACCTAGCTGTATATAAATAAATATTTCCCAATCCATGCTTAGTTTTTATTTAAATATGCATACTGTACATGTTTATATATTTATCAGATGAAAAAAGAAACATTTGCTAAATACTATTTTTTTACATTAAAAACTTTCACTGATCTTAACTGTTATTCACACAAAGTAAAAGGTGTATTATTCTAAAATGCGAAATTATATAAAGATATCGCAGCATGAATTCGACCCGGTTACAGACACTACGGATTTTATTTTATTTTATTTTTTTCCTTTTAACAAAAACCAGTCTAACAATTGTTGCAGTATAAGAAGAAGGAAACACTTCAGGTTGCATCACACCTCCCCCTGGTTGTTGATCGCTTTCCCATGTTAGCACGTCGCCAAGCGTTTCATTCCTCCAGCCCTTCCATCCCTTCCCATTGAGAGCTGTGCGAGTGATGAAGACCGAGGCAAAAGATCAGGGCCGGAGTCTCGCCTCAAACCTTCACACACCCTCGGGAGGAGGAGGAGGTCACAGCATGGACAATAGAAGAGACGAAAGAGAAAGAGTGTGTGTGTGTTAGTGTGCGTCAGTGTGTTTGACATGAAGCGATGACCAAATCCTGGCATGCCTGATACATATTTAAAAATTTTTATTTTTTTTTAACACAGTCCTCATGTGTTGACTTGATTTTTGGTCTCTTTTTTTCTTTTTCTTTTTGCAAATCTGTGTGTGTTTGTGTGTGCGTGTGCACGTGTCTGCATTCCGTACACGTACAGATGCACAATCGCACGCCCCGGAGCCTCGCTCAGACGTCTGGCGCGTGTCTGAGTGGGTCAGACTGCTGTCTGCTGCCCTCATTAATGCTCCTCACACTCCCCTGCACCCCTCTTTAGTCATTCCCTTGTTCTCGCTGCTGCTACAGTCTGTTTCATCCTCTCGCCCGTGTCTCAGTCTCGCTTTTGTCTTTTGTCTCCTTTTTCATTTGCATGCTTTCATCTCTCCAAATCCACGTCATAGTCCAGACTCGTGCTACGTCTGGCACACACACACACACACACACACACACACACACACACTCACACACACATCACCTCGTATGCAAAAATCATGGCACCCAAACAAGAAGTCTACAATCTCTCTCTCTCTCTCCCTGTGTGTGTGTGTGTGTGTGTGTGTGTGTGTGTGTGTGGGAAGAATATTATTTGCTGGATTCTCAGACGGAGCCTATCACTCACATGGCTTAGTGATATTACAGATTTTTCCTTCCTCTGTTATTTTTTTTTCCTTCTCAGACACACACAAAAAGAAAGAGCTGTTTTTTTTTTTGCTTTGTTTTTCCTGTCTGCTCTGATACCGGCGTCTCGTGTCGTCGATGCAAGGATGGGATTTCCTTGTTCCGAACGTGGGAAAAAACACACGCCGACAGTCTGCCCTTTTTTTTTTTTTTTTAATCGAGACATCACGTCTAAAGATACGACCGATCTGTTATATTTAGATGGCGAAGCCATCGTCCAGGGACACACAGTGACCCAGACATAATACGAGGAAAGTATGCGCACCGTCTGCGGGACGCTGCTCTCGCTCTCTCTCTCTCTCTCTCTCTCTCGACTGCAGCGCGTCTCCGATTGGCTCCAATCATTTCGGATCGCCGGTCGATGGTTTCAGCCCCAGACGGTCTTATCGCTCTCATTACAGCCTGTTTCGACTTCACAGAACAGAACAGGAAGATATCGAGTCTTAGAAGGAGGCGAAACAGCCTGCGCTGAGGGCTTCTCACTGGTTTGGAGGTTAAGTGAGCGAGACAGGGTGGTGTGTAGGAAAGGAAAGAATGCTGTTCGAGTGAAGATTCAGACTCAAATTAGCTGATGTGAATTAAAAAGAAAAGGAAAAAACATTATTAGATATAAAACACCTACAGCACACACACCCTGCTGCTTTGACATGACAGTAATGTCTCGAAATAGAGAATGAGGGAGTTTTGTGTGTGTGTGAGCAGCAAGAATGGTCCAGCACATTTCACCACACACGTTCTTAACGAGTATCTGGTTTGACAGACGGTGCTAAAGAGGAAGACGGAGGGAGTGAGGGATAGAGATAGAAACCAGAAAGAGAGAGGGAGAGAGACAGATGGTGACAGAAGGATTGAGTGAGAGAGAGATGAATGAATGAAGGACCGAGGGAGAGACCGACAGAAGGAGATGGAGACGGAGATAAAGAGAAGAGACAGAGAAAGAGAGAGAGCAACAGACAAGCAAGTTGGAGAGCAAGAAAGTGAGACAGAGTGAAAGAGAGGCAGATAGAGACAGACAGAGAGAGAAAGTGATGGATGGAGAGGGAGACAGACGGAGACAAATGGGGAGCGAAAGAGACAGGCAGAGATAGATGGACAAGCAGACGGATTGAGTGATATGGACAGGGATGAATAGCGCAACAGGAGACAGACAGACGCAGGTAGACACAGACGCAGACGGCGCAAACTCTTTTATTGTTTTACTGCATCGTGTACAGTAACAGAACAGACGGTTGTAGTGGACAAGAGAGTTTCAGGCTTCAACCAAACAGGAAGTGCAGGAACGAGACTCATCCTGGCAGTGTGTGTGTCTATATATATATATATATATATATATATATATATATATATATATATATATATATATATATATATATATATAAAAAATGAATTTGTGTGTGTGTATATAAGAAACACTTCTGAATATTTTGTGGAGCAGGCATTATGTGATGTCACTGCATGATGTCACTGCTGTTGTATTATTGAATATGTTAAACATGAATTGCGACATAGGGTTAAAGGTGCGGTCCGCGATTTTGGTCGACGTTAAAAAAAAAGTGTATTTCATGTACATATATAACATATAAAAATTTATTTTATTTTATTCAGTCGTGTGTTTCGAATCACATGCCCAGGTTAGAACGTTCAATTGACAGGTAAACGGGAAGCCACGCCCCCTTTTTTGTCCTGATTAACTCAACGAATTGCAGCTTTCACTCAAAAACTTGGTCATTTTTAAAGCAGTGCAAAAATACAAGTGTCAAAATTGTGCCTCATTGTGTGTGTGTTTGTTTGTGTGTATGGGGGCTATTTTATTTTCATTAGCATCATCGAACCTAGCGCCGTACACATCTCGTGTGGTGACAGCGCCCGTTCTCGTCCGAGCCGTCCTTTAATTAGAATGCGCCGATGAGGTCATTTCCATGAAGCTCACAGTTGAGGATTACACCAGACTGGATTGCATCAGCGCGTCTGAGCGAAACAAGGCAACACGAGCGTTACCACACGATCACCCAGGACTAAAATGTAATTCACGGAAAGCTCAGATGAGGAAAAGTCCACACGACGTATTGAGTCACACACCAGGCTATGGAAAGTGCGCGGATAAATATAGACAGAATATATTTATGAAACAGGATGTCGTCATGTGAGATGCCGTAAAATGTCTCCTGTTCAAATTGATGGGATGTTCCAGAAGTTTTGTAACGATATTACAAATTTATTATTTTTTTTTAAGTTCAATTGAATTCCTATAAGTCCCGTCCATGTGAGGTGTGTCTTGCTGTAGCTCTTCAGTCGCAAACCAGATTCATAGTTAATTTCTTTGAATGTTATTCCATATTACAGCTATCACTGGGTTAAGGGGGGGGATTTTCCTTTAATTAGAAGCTCTGATGACAATTGATGATGATGATGATGGGGCTCTTTGTCATCGTGAGCGCCCCTGGTGGTCGAACTCTCCCCAACTATACGCTTAACAACTTTCATCGTCCATCACATCTATCCTCATTAGAGTCCTCATTGCATCATTCAAATAAAGTTTTACTGAAGGTTTTACTCTCATCATCATTATACTGTAAATGTAGGTCGTTTTATGCGTTCAAGCAGGTCCCGGTTTAACTTGCATACCCTTCGTAGCCATTTAACTAAATATTATGTTCGCTTAACAGCTGTTGAGCTTTTTTTATTCATTAATTTATTTATAAAAAAAATTTGATGAGCGGAGTCGGTGAAGCTGACATGTTGTCTGCTGAAAGATTGTAGTCCAGTCTAGCATTGTGAAATCCCCAAACTCTCTGGAGTCTTTCCTAACATAGCACTGTCTGCACGCTCTGTTCCGTATGTGTGTGTGTCCGTGTGTCCGTGTGTCCGTCCGTCCTAGGGATGTGTGATGATACTAGGTGAAGTCTGGGTGACTCGTTTCTAATCATGCGGCCCGGCGGACGGCCCTAACGAAGCCAGGGCACAGCACGATGAAACATTAGCTCCCCGGAGGTTGGCACGAGGTTGCAGCGTATAGCTTTCCGCTTGTAATTCAGGCTCATTAGGTGTCTGGTGTAAAGCGGAAAACCCGGGACTTTCCTCAAGGCGTGTGGAGTGCGAGACATGGGCGTGGAGGGTGGACAGCTTGAAGCCGCACAGATGAAACGTTCCCAGGAACCGATCGCTCTATCTGTACTTAGCGTTAATGCGATTTAATTGGGAAATGATTTAGTTTGGAAATTGTCGTACAAGTCCAAACTTGCCGCTCTCGAAGCCGTACTGTAAGTGTGTCCGTTCCGAGTCAGAGACGGGAATTTTAGGCAGCGTCAACACACTAAAAGAAAATGTTTAAACATGGGGGGTGTTTTTTTTGTTTGTTTGTTTGTTTGTTTGTTTGTTTCCCTCTTTATTGTTGTACCTGCAGGTATCAACGTGTGCAGGGACTCTGTAAAGCTTTACCTTAACTGATTAATAGTGTGTAAATCTGTATACGGTACATTTTCTCTACGGAAATGTTTTATGTAGTGTTTGAGCGCTTTGTAACAAAAGGTCAAAGGTCACTTATCAAGATGAAATGTCCAGACACAAGAATGTTTTCACTGATTTATTTATTTATTTTAAACATTATAACGTCAGTGATAACAGGAGCTAACTTGTTTGTTGAGTGTTTAATTAAGCAATTTCACACTTTCGATTTAATTCAGATTTCCACTTCTTCCTCTTTAGAATATCAGCTCCGTAAAGCTACTAGGAGCCTCGTTAGCTTTGCAGCTCACGACCCGTAAATAAAGCAACACAGGCGGTTCAGAGGCGATTCGAAACGACCGAGAAGCAATCACGAAGGAGACGGCGTGATGTCCAAGACGACGTAACGTTATCAGATGTGTGTTCTTGCTGTGTGTTGTGGGTTTTGGCAGGCAGCTGCTCTTCTGAGTAGTGTTCCCAGTCTGTTATCACCATTCGTGGGATTTCCTCTCGTCCAATCAGATGACTCCATCGTATACTAACATTTAAAATAGCGATAAAAGCATGGTGCGTCTTATTTAAAAAAATTAAATAAAAAAAATTGTGTATTTTTTATTTAGACATTTTATTTATTTATTTATTTATTTATTTTTTAATTGTTAGTGATCAAACTGGTGTAGTATTTGAGGAAATAAAGTCCTTTGGAATGTTAAGGATTAGGAAAATATTTATTTTCATATATTTCTTCGAGCCTGCAGCTTAGTTAACAAAGATTAGCTGCCTTTTTTTGTTTTGTTGGATGCTGACAAAAAAAGCACAGCACATGAGCGGAGTCCGTGTATTTTTCTTTTCTCATCAGCGTTTGTTTTCTCTACGTGTTCTGCCATGTTTTTTTTGTTTGTTTTTGTTGTTCACTTTAGGACTCGCAGGATCCGCCCATGGAGCTGACACATTTATAAAATGATAATTAGCTTTCTATTTTCTCTATCCAAGCACTTTTTAGCACACGGTCGGCATCTCTCTCCTTTCTCTGTCTCTCTCTCTGAGAGCTGGGTGTGAGGCGTAAATGTCAGGAGTAGGAATCAGAGCCGGTTAATTACGGTTAGCCATGTGTAGCTACGAGTCAGAGCTGTGCTGAGAAACACACACATTATCACGCTGACGATTCATTAACTATTATCTGAACACACACTGTTGTACGAAGTTGTCGCATTGTCTCAACCAAATGTTTTTCTTAACTTTTATTGTGTTACATGTACTTACATTCTGTATGCGCTGGTTTATACCAATGCGCTGTTGCGTTCTCCATCCTGAGTCGTCAAAAGGTGTTTATCAATGCACCTCTTTTTTAATACCTGAGATAGATGCTGATTTATAATAGCAACATGTATAGGTACAGCAGGCGGCTCTATGAACAAAAATACATAAATAAATACAGTTTTGGAGATGTTTTCTTATAAAAAAAAATGGAGTGGATTGAAGGAAGGAGTCTCCAGTACCAGGAAGATTCTCAATTTCCCAGGAATTTGCTCTTTCTGGTTTCTTAGTAACATGACAAGCTGCATGGCCCCGCCCCCTCTTTAATTTCAAGAGAGAGCCAGGTGCGAAGATGTACAGATAAAAGTATTACAGCATTGTTTTTTAAAACATTTTTTTTTATATATAACTGAAAAATGGTCGTCGTGGTGAAGCTGGTGCCGTGTGAGATACTTATCGTTAGCAGCGATAAAACAATTCTTTAAGAGTTTGAAAAAAGTGAAATCCTTAGCAGATCGCATCACTTCTTTGTGAGTTTCGGTGCTTGAGAAAGAGACGATTGTTCCTTCCTCCTTTTTTTTAAATTTTTTTCGGGTTTTTTTTTTTTTTTTCTTCTTTTTCTTCAACGAGTTCAAACTTGATTAATGTTCCTGTTAGTGAAATCTGCACTTCCTCATGGAGTTTGGTGTCTCGCTTAAGCACTGGAATGAAAATGTTGCTATCAGTTATTAGCTCATTGTTAGAACACACACACGCACACACACACACACACACAGAGGGAGAATAGGAGACAGCTTATCTGCATGTCTGTGCGCTCTATAGTTCGCTAGCTGTGTGTTTGTGTGTGTGTGTCTCTTATGCAAATCACCCTGATTAGACAGGATGACCGAGATAAAGCACGTCCACACAGCACCGAAGTCGTCCTCTTGTCTTTGTCTGCCGAGTCACAGGCTGTGATGTCATGGGGTTGAGACACACATTGACGGTTTTGACTCCGGAACTTCTCGATACTGCGGCCGCATCAGGCGCTCGGAGATGTCACGTGGCGTTCTACACAGGATGCACGTACCGGAGTACGTCCCCTCACCTCACACGACCTTGTCTTTGACGTCTTTCTCATCTGTATAGATATGTTTAAAGACGAGGTCATGATATTTTATTTTATTTTATTTTTTTTATTTGATGTTTTAACCAGAGCGTCACTAAGAGATCGGTTTTTAAGAGCTGACACGGTTTCTGCAAACACATGAATCATTTAAAGCAAATGCTCATATGTAGGGAACAACTAATAAAGCTAGATATGAAGAAAACCTTTCTTTTTTTTTTTTTTTTTTTGCTTTTTCGGCTCTTCCGTTCCAGGGGTCTCCACAGTGGATCACCTGCCTCCGTCTTCTGCATCCTCATCTCTCACACTTCATGTCCTTTCTCACTGCATCCATAAATCTCCTCCTCTTTGGTAGAACGCTAGATATAAAATACATGAAAATTCCAAATGATTCATACAAACAGATTCATCATGATGTACAGTAGTGCCTCCGGATCGAACCGTGAGCTCCCTGGAGATCCCCCATCCTGAAATAGATGTTCTAGTTGTTTTGTACTCTGAGGGGGAAAAAAAACAGACAGTCAGATGAGTCAGAATGAATTTTCATTTTATTTCTTTATTTTTTTTTTTTTCTAACACTGTACGTCTGCTGATTTGGATTAAAATCGGTGTTTCTCACACCAAGAGCGGCTGCTCATCCAATCAGCCACGCAGATGTCTGGGTCACCCACTTACATCTGACCTGAATTCCCCAGAGTGTGTGTGTGTGTTCTTGTAGGCTAATCTCATTAGTCTGATTCTGAAGCTACTGTTTAAACCAACTCAGGACTCTCTTTCCTTCCTTTTCCCATGTTCTCTCATTCTCTGGTCCGGTCTAATTATCGTGTTCTTTCTCTGACAGCGTGCCAGCATTTTTCCTTTCTCTCTCCCTCTCTCTTTATAATTAAACTGGTTGCCCCGATTCACACTCCTGGCATCAGCTCAGAAGTCAGACCAGACAGACTCTCTCAAAAGCGTCTCCTTTCCTGCAAAAAAAAAAATCCTTCATCTCTGTCTCGGACCGGCTCTCTAACGTATTTGTGCTAATCAGCACGACAGCTTGATGGAAGACTTCACCTGGTCTGATTACACACAAAGCCGGGCTCGAATTCTCTCTCATTCTCTTCAGCAAGCGACAACTGGTTTTTTTTTTTTTTTTTTTTTTAGTATTTTTGCTATGCAATTTCAGCAGCCGTTTCAATCGAGAATTCTGTTTCATGCAAATCCTAATGTAACGAATTGCAAACACACACACACACAGAGTGCTGACTTTGCATCTTTGCATCTCTGTTCTCAAACAGTCCAAACTGGCTCCTCTTTCCAGGACTCCTGGAATAAATACACAGTGTTCCCATGCACCCTCCCAGCCAGGCAGCCAGACAGCCAGCCTCCTGGTCCAGACAGGCCCGGTCTGACCCAGCATCCTGTTCTGTACCAAGAGCTTAAAGCTTTGAAAACATAACCACCGTGAGAACGTTAATAACGCTGGCGACAACCTCCCGGGCCGTTAATATTGTCGCGGCCCATCTGCAGACCTGTACAGGAGGCAGCCATGGAGACTGACGGGCAGCAGGAGTTTTTACCCCAGCAGGGTTCAATTCATTAACACGAGCCCCTTAAGCCGCCCGGGAGCTGCAACGGGACGTCTCTAGGAGTCAGGAGGAGTCTGCGGGTTCACGTTCCTCAAGTTTACTGCGTCCGCGGATAGAATTTGGGGCTGTTTTTATTTATAATCCACTGTTTGAAGCAGACACGCTCTCACACCAGGTTCCGTTTGTCCACAGTTAGATTCGGTGTTAGAATTCCTGATCGAATCTTAAAGGTCGGTTCCACCGGGATCTACACTCCCTCATAATTAAAGGCGGTGGTCTTGGAACAGTGCTTTAGTACTTAGTACAGGTATAAGAGAGCACTTCCAGCATCAGTACTGAATGTATTTCTTGTTTTTACTTATTAATAATTCATCGTTTGGTGTAGAAACCAATCCATGGATCCAGAAATATAGCAGGAGAAAGATAGAAGATTATTCTGTTTACCAAGGGGAAAGATACTGCTGCTTTTTAAAGGATAGAAGAAGGTAGCGAGGATGAAATAACGTACTCCGAAGAAGTGAGTATAGTTGAATATAGTTATATTTATATTTATTTGCACTTTCTTATAATACAATTGCAACAACGGAAATGTAAGATTATAAGGATTATTTCTAAACAAATTTGATACAAATTTTAAGCAAAATAAAAAAAAAATATTTTTCTGTTTGAAGAAAATGTCACTAGTTTTAGGAATTTATTGCTTGAAAGAAGCAAAATTCTATGACAAATAAATAAATAATTATATGAAATCTGAAAAATACATATCTGCATTAAATTATTGTACCATTTGACTAGAAATTAGCTTAATGTTCTTATATTTGGTTTTTTATAAATGTCTTTTGAGAAATTTTAGATAGGTTTGGCTAGATTTAACACTTGGACTTATTACAAATACTTATTACAAATTACATTAATATGTAGTTTTCTGCAGTATGTGAATGATAATTGTACTGTAGATGCTATAAATCAATCAGCCAGACTCTCATAGTCATAAATTCAGACAGCAGTAAGCCTTAAAACAGTCTTTAATTTCCGAACTCCACTACATTTACCTTTAAACCATTCATGTCCTTTCTGAATCTGGAGACGTTCGAACTAATTATTAACGTTTAATGCGTCATTCAGTTACATGTACTTTCATTTAACAAGAAAAAGAGATTCATTATCGTGATTCATTTCTGACATTCCTTTTTTTTTTTTTTTTTAATGGGCTTTTCGAGAGAAAAAAAAAATAGCTAACTAATTAAAAAGATTAGTAATTAGTTTAGTCATTGTACAAATAATTTGAGTTTAAGTGTACTCAGTTGTACAGGATTGGTGTTAGCTACTTTATCAGCGTCTGGTCTCTTGGAACGGTGGCTTTATTGTACAATAAAAAATGTACAGAAAAAATGCTTATACTGAACATGCATGTGTACACCTTTATTCTTATTCATGCTGCTTTTGTTTTTATCATAATTTCATCGCTCTGTTCAGATGTAAAATGCAAAACACAATATGGATAAAAGTATATTCATATACTTTATACCCCCCCACCACCACCACCATTTCTTCATATTTTTGTTCCGAAGAACCAAACCTTCTTGTATTTTTTATGTAATCTTGTGGAATAGATCTCCAGACTTCCTGAAGGACTCTCTTGGATTTTATTTTCAGTCTCTAGTCCCTGTACCTGAGCAGTTTCTGAGGAACAGTTTTCACAGTGACCTATGAATCATTCAGGCATTAAAAAAAAAAAATCATGAACCAGTGAGGGACACGTGCAGATGATAACAGATGATCAGGGGGTGATTAGTAAACTGCTGATGCTGAATGCTGAGTGTTTGGAACAGATGACAGGGGAAATGAGGTTGGTACATAAACAACTAATGTTTAAATTGTATCTTTAGGCACTTTGCAGCCAGTCTCAGTAAAAAATGTTTTCATTTCTTTTATTTTATTTAATCTACATCATTTAATTGAGTTTAATCTAAAGAAACACGGGTGGCTTTTGCACAGTACTGTTAATGCGACCATTAATATGGAGTCAGTGCCCCCTTTCCACTAGATGTTGGAGCATGACTGTGGGAATTTGCTCATTCTACCACAGTGAGGTCAGGCTGATGTCTGGCATGAAGCACTGGCACAAAATCAGTGTTCCAGTTTGTCCCAAAGGTTTCCGCAGTGCGGTTGAGTTCAGGGCTCGTAATGCTGCAGCCTACAAAGACGATTTGTACAACAGTGTTTTTTCAGCATTGTGTGTGTGTAGTGGTCAGGTGTCCATATACTTTTGTCTGTGTTATTTATCTGTTTTATGCAGCATTATTGGAGCGCCTTAGTTTTGAACAGAAAGCGCTTTTTTTTCTCCTCCAGTTTTTAAGGTGCAAATTTAAGTCACACTACCAAGTTTTAAAATCAATACCTTCAGGAGGAAGAAATTAGCGATTTCGTCGACCCAAAGTCTGGTTTACGCACACAAAGTATTTCCAGTGCGTGCTTAACAAGGCTACAAGCTATTAATAAGACCATCATTCAGATGATTAGGAGAAGACAGGTCACCTCCCAGCATCGTCACTGACAGATGGCTATCTCCCCAGGCCAACTCGAGACTCACGCTGCTTAGCTTGGCTGTGCCACAATTAGCCTCGCGTTCTAACACCTTGGGAAAAAGTCGCCGGGAAATGCTCAGCACTTCCTTTTACATGGTCGGATTTAGATTTCTTACCCGAATTTGAGCGAGAACTTTACATCGGATCAAATGATAAGGGTTTACAGTAAATAAGCAAATTGAATTGTGTGAAAACCTAGCTGTACAGTTGAGAGTGATCTACACAATATAGACAAAAGTATTTGGCCAAACCTGCAATGACGTTATATCTAAACACATCTTCAATATGGAGTCACTCCCCCCTTTTGCACAGCAGCTACGGCTGTCCACAAGACTTTTTAGTGTTTCTGTGGGAATTCGTGCCCATTCATTCTCTAGAACATTTTTGAGGTCGGGTACTGATGTTGGGCGAGACGTCCTACGAGAGGTTGGGTGTTTGGGCCGGTTGAGTTCTTCCACACCAAACTCATCCAACCATGTCTTTATAGTCCTTGCTTCGTGCGCTGTAGCGCTATAGAAAAGGGCCTTTCACAAACTGTTGCCACAAAGTTGAAAGCATAGCATTGTCCAAGATGACATGTCTTGTCTTATAAAGCACTAAGATTGCCCTTCACTTGGAATAAGAGGCCTGATTGAAACACCTGAATTCAGTAATTAACAGGGTAATGTAGGATGGTTGGGAATGATGACGTGGGTGTGCTTTTGTAGGAAAATAGTTAGCAGTAACGACATATTGGTTAATGACTGTTTGTTTTTTAATTTACATTTGTTTGTGCATTTGCTGTGGAATTCGATGAAACAAGTCCTTTCTTAATGTCTTTAATGTTAAAATAAATAAATAAATAAATGTATCGGACCAGGTATGGTAGAACGGGGATCAGAAGCAATGTCAACTGGCCAGCGGGGTGGGGGGATGGGGAAGAGGGTGCAATCATTCCTGGGCACGTTACAAATCAATGTGAAAATGCTCTAAAAGTGTTGCAAAGCACTGACGCTAGAGACTCCTTCCTAATCCTAATGTCTCATTACAGAAAACTTTACACTATTTACGCATTCCACGTATTGGACACACGGGTCTTCAGTTTTCACGGGTCTGATTTTCTCTATTATTCTTGAGCGCTGTGGTGTATCAAGTCATTATCGATGCACTAGCCAACGGGTCACGCATTTCAAAGCAAGAAACGCTGACCTGGAATTAACTCATCTTTATTTGGAACAGGTCTTCATGTAAGAACTGATCCCGTATCAGGCGTCTGTAGTCTTTGTAGCTTTATAAATACGACTCCAGGCTTTGTGTTTTTGTTTCCTGTGTGTGACGGAGACACCTCACCATGATGAAAGAGCTCCTGTAAGTAAATCTACCGTCTTTGATGTCTGTCCGCGTTTCTATTCTCCAGATGTTGGCTGTGTAAACTGCTTACACTCGATCGTGACACAAAAGCCAGTTAAAGACGCGCGTCTGCCGTTGCCGAGCAGATGTCACGCGGCTTAAATAATTATATTTTCTCTTTAAAATTTTACTCCGCCTGCTTTTTTTTTTTGCTGTTGTTATTTCATTGTAGCGCTCGTTTTCTTCTGCCGCCGCCAGTAGTGTTTGTTTAAGGAAAAGCAGACCTTTTGATGTGGTCAGTGTGTTCTCCGATGCAAATCCTCTAGGGCATGGATCACTACGTCTGTCATATCAAGATCTTAATTTGGCCATTATATAATAACTGTTTTTTTTTTAATTATTATTTGTTAGAGGCTTGTGTATTTTCATGCAAATAATTTGCGTGTCGTGACCGGATATGTCTGGCATGCGGTTTGGGCGCTGTGTGAATATCAGCATGTCCATCACATAACCAGACAAACCCACGTTCTGATAAGCAGCGTCTGCTCGATCTTTATCAAAATTAATAATAAGAGTCGCAGAGCCTACAGGAATAGAGCTTCGTAACACGTGCACGCACACGTGTCACTGCGATTTTTATTTTTTCCTTTCTCTGCTTGTGCAGATGTGAACTTCTCTACGTTTTTTTACTTTGTGTGTATTTTTCCTCGATGTATGTAACCAGTATGATCTGAAGAAGGCAGCTGGGTAATCTAATTTTCCTCGTGAACGCTCATCACGCTTTCTGAAGCGCACTGCGAGAGATGTTGGCTGATTACAGAATCAGATAAAATGTTAGGTTCAAGTACTGCACAAGTAGACGGGGCAATTTCTTTCATGGGGTCCTTTTGGAATACAACAGCACTTCATCATACGAATTTGAGTGCGCTTGAAGATATAAAAAAGTAGAGGCCAAAATGCCTTTGCTCGTACACAAAAAGGACAGTTATACACAAGTCTGTTTGGTATCCCTCCATCCACCATCTCTTGCATTCCTGCTCAGTTTCCCTCCATCCAGCCTCTTCTACGATCTGGGTCGGTATCCCTCAGTCCAAACTCTACTACGATTTGGGTCAGCATCCCTCAATCCAGCCTCTTCGACGATCTGGGTCATTTCCCACCATCCAGTCTAGGGCTGTAGCTATCGAATATTTTAGTAATCGAGTATTCTACCAAAAATTTAATCGAGTAATCAGATAAAATGTACTTTTGCTTAATTAAACAGCAATGTAAAATATATGAGAAACAAAGATTAATTGGTTTTACTTTTTTTTTTTTTTAATGCATACAGCATTTTATCAAAAATAAACATTGTCATTATTCACAATATAAGGAATAGCTTAAAGTTGACTGAGATGAATTAAGTGCATTACAGTGCCATACATTCTTATTTTAAAAAAAGGTATTTCAAATAACTTTAAGTATAAAAAAAAATCAGGGCACACTTTAAAATAAATTGTAATATATTTTTATCGCTCCCTTCCATTTTGCAGCCCGCCACAGAACGCTCCCTCAAATCAATACACAGCTAACTGTTTGCGTCTCCCCCGCTTTGTGGGTGACGTAAGCGTTTCTTCTTCATCTGTGTTTACTGGCGGCTTGCACCCGGAAGCGTGCTGTGTCACGCCAAACAAATAATTGCGCAAAAACATAATGCAAGCTTTTAAAATTCATTAAAAGAAGCTTTGAGGCAGAAGATTTTGCCTCGATCATTTTTTGTAATCGAATTACTCGATTTACTCGAGGAATTGTTTCAGCCCTAATCCAGTCTCTTGTATGATCTGGGTCAGTATCACTCAATCCAGCCTCTTATACGATCCGGGTCAGTGCCCCCCAATCGAGCCTCTTCTACATTCCTGATTGCTATTCCTCTATCAAGCTTCTTCTATGATCCTGCTTGGTATCCCACCATTCAGCCTCCTCCATTGTCCTCCTTGGCATCCCTCTTTCCAACCATGATTACTTTGCAATTTGGTATCCTCATTTCAAGCCTCTTCACCTCAATTTCAATCACTGAAGGCTCAGGAGTAGATCCAAACCATCATGAAGCAGAATCCAGCTGGAGGTGGTCCTTCTCTGGATGCCTCAAGATCTTCGCAGGGTTGGCCTTTGTCTGTTGGAGCTGGCACAATCGGCAGATGCCTCGGGTAGAAAAATAATGAACAGGTGTAAAGAATTAGCGTAGTGTGTATCCATTCATCCAGCCTCTTCAGATAATCATGCTCAGACCTTCCTCCATCCAGCCTCGTCCACTCTCCTGTTGACTGTCCCTTTAATTAACCCCTGAGCGTCTGCTCTGGTGATTATCCCTCGGCCCAACTTCCCACCCCTCGTCTTTCTTGTTGACCCTCTAAACAGAGCCCTCTACCAGCCGGGTCTCCTTACTCCGCAGAGCCTCGTCTTTCTGACTCGGTGCCCTTCCATCCATCTTGATCTGCTTGTTATATTACCCCACCCTTCCTGCTCTCTCATTTCTCTCATCTCTCGTGTGCGTGTCTCTGCTCAACATTTCTCATCATTCTTTAATTTGTGCAGTAAACTCTAAGTCGATTATACTTTGTAGTACATTGATGGAGATTAGGAGACTCTGCATATTAGATTTGGGAACTTGAAGAAGAAATGCCTCCTGGGTAAAAAAAAAAAATCTCACTCATGCAGCCATTTGAAAAGACGCCAAGAGTGTACAAAGCTTCATCGGGAAAACTTTTTAAATGGCTTTGATTCGTTTAACACTTTTCTAGGTTCCTACTTTCCATAATTTCATGCGTATGATTTCACTGCGTGTCTCCGTTATTATTCTGAAAAAACTTTTTTTATTCATTCTCTTGGCAAGAGAAAGGAATGAAAAAGACTTGAAGAGAGACAGAGCAGTCATGCAGACATGCCAAAGCTGAATATTTATTTATTTATTTATTTATTTATGTTTCCTGCTACTTTTCGCGTGCGTGTCCTAGTCTGCGAGGACAGACTATTTCAGGGAGCGCGGCTAACCTATTTTAGCGGGTAAGTTGTACTCGGTAGAGCGAAGGACAGCGGGACGTACATAGGAAAGGACGTGACACCGTTGCGCATGCTGCAGAACCGCATTGCAGCTGCACCCTCCAGACGCAACACAACGCATCGCACAAAACACGGCGATCGTTTCCTGTTAAATGACTGTACAGCTGAGTCTTGGACGCGTTGCACAGGACAGACACACACACTCACACACACACACAATGTGTGTTAACGCACGGTGACCTGAACCATCAGAGCATCAACACATGCACACATACTTACACATGCATACATACTTTATTTAACCTCAATTTGTCTTCTCTTTTTTTTTCTGTCTGTTCCTCTTTCTCACTCTCTCTCTTTCTCTCCATCCCTCTTCCTCTATTTTGTCCCATTTGTGTCCCTCTTTTTCCTCTCCGTCTCTCACTGTCTGTATCTCTCAGTTGCTGTCTTTTATTCTCGCTCTGTCTTTATTACTGTCACCCTTTGTTTCTGTTTTTCTCTTATCTTCTCTTTCTGTCTGTCACCATCTCTGTTTATCTTTCTTTCTCTTTTATCTGTCTGTATCACTCTACCTTTCACTCTGTTTTTTTCTATTCTTCTCTTTTTCCTGTCCTTCTCTTCCTCAGTTTTTCTCTTACTCGGTATGTCTTACTCTCTTTCCCTATCTGTTTGTCTCCTGTTTTTTTTCTTTCTTTTTTTTTATATTCCACTATGATTTTCGTTTTTTTGCATTTGTTCCTCTCTCTCTCTCTCTCTCTCTCTCTCTTTCTCTCTCTCGCTACATGTTGCTTTTTCTTTTTTTCTTTCATATTGTCTCTCTTTTCTCTGTTTCTCTCATCTTTACTCTTAACTGTCTATCCATGTCTGTCTTGTTTCCCTTTTTTCTTCCTGTCCTTTTTTTGTGTCTTTCTCTTTCTTACCATCTCCCCCATCTCTCTCTCTCTCACTTTCTCTCTCTGTCTCTCTCTCTCGCAAGATTCAAGATTCACAGGGAGCTTTACTGGCATGACAGAGACAGACATTTATATTGCCGAAGCTTATACATGACGCATAACAGAAATAGATATTAAAAAACCCACGTGTTTAACTCTGCAGTCTCAAGGATAATGATGACAATAACTGAAACATCTCGACTCTCTCTCTCTATCTGTCTCTGTCTCTCTCTCAGGCGCAGGACCTCAGTGTGATCGAGGAGGTGATCCGGATGCTGCTGGAGATCATAAACTCCTGTCTGTGTAACTCGCTGCATCACAACCCCAACCTGGTGTACGCTCTGCTCTATAAGAGGGAGCTGTTCGAGCAGTTTCGCTCACACCCTTCCTTCCAGGACATCATGCAGAACCTAGACACGGTAAGACACACACACACACACGCACACACAGAGAGACGGACACAGAGAGAGGTGCTAAATTACATAATTTATCTCGCATGCACAAATAAACAGTGTAGGTAAAGAATGTTCTTGCTTTATTTTCCAAGGTTTTTTCTCACAGATAAGATTCACAGATAAGATATTGTGAGCATGTACACTTGAACATAAAAAAATAATAATCTGGAGATGACTAAAACAGCATGAGAGCAGTAAGAGAAGCTAAAACAGTTTCAGTTGAAACTCACATGTTCAAGATACTCTAAAACTTGAGAACGAGTGTGTGTGTTCATGTTCATGCTGAAATACACCTCAGATCCTGGTCTCTAGCCCCCCTAGAACTCCTTCATCTTCACTCCTTTTGTAAACACTCAGTGTCTGTAGCTGTAAATGAACTGCACATGCACACCCCTTTGTGAAAGTACATGTAAATACCACGTTTTTAAATTTTCTTCATTCATGTTCAGGAATCTTTCTGGCGTTTTTCCCCCTCATTTCTGAAGAACAAAACAGTAAATAGTAATAGTGATAGTAAAATAGTATTGCAAATATGTCTTGTATTCATATATGACCGTTAATCCACCATGACGCTCTTGACGTTTAGGTATAATCATTGAAGCACAAATAAGAAGAAGAGGAAGGTGTTGAAACAACACCTAGAGGACCGGGTGGAGCCGAGCAACAAGCCGGGGGAGGGGCTCTTGATATATGAGGTCATATTAGGGAGGAAATCTGATTCAGTATAATACAATACAAAAATGGCTAAAGGAAATAAATTTGGGATTTTTTTGTGTGTTGCAAACTGGAGATCCAATGTCTATAAAATGTCTGAAGAGTGAATTCTGCATCATAGAAAACTATTTTAAGGAACAATTTAAGGTTTCAACCAAACCAGAGAAGAAATTTCCTGTGTTTTTCTAAAGCATATGAACATATAATTTTTCCCCCCCACACACAAAGTAAAGAAGGAAAAAAAATCAACACAAAAATACATTTCCAGAAGCTTTTTATGACCAGAAAGTTACTGATGTGTGAGTTTAGTTGTGTTTTTGTAATTAGAAAGTTATTTTATTTTTATGTTGTTGTTGAGGATTTGGTCTAGAAAGGTGAGTGTTTCTAGAAATGTATACTTTTACAGTAAAATGTAGAATACAAATCATTGCTAGAGAAGATAAAAAGGTAGGGAGATTAAATGAACTTCTCCTCTGCAGCAGAGGTTAGTTTTGGTCTTGCTTTCCTGGGAAGGTCTTCATGAGAGACAGTTTCAGCGTGGTGCTTGAAGGGTTTCACAAATGCCTTCGACACAATACTGTACTTGCAAGAACCGATCCAGAACAGCTGACCTACATGTCTTCAAATAACAACTGACTCATTTTGTTGTAGTTGTTGTTCCTTAATTACTTATAAATATGTGTTATTTTACAGTTTTGAAATCTCCAGTACTGTTCTAGAATGTTGTGTCTAAACTTTCGACAGGTACTGTGTGTATATATATATATATATATATATATATATATATATATATATATATATATACACGCATACACACACACACAGTGCCCTCCATAAATATTGGCAACCCTTGGTTAAAAAGTTCTAAAAAAAACAATTCTTTTTCAGTTTTGTTCTAAATAACATGGGACCACAATGAAAAAAAGGAGGAAATTCCAACCTTTAATTCAACTGCATTTATTCAGTGGAAAAAAAATCCCACATTAAGAAATAATTCTTTTACATCAAATCATGGGTGCCACAATTATTAGCACCCCTAATGTTTAATACTTTGTACAACCCCCTTTTGCCAACAAAACAGCACCTATTCTTCTCCTATAATGTTTCACAAGATAAGACACAGATTAACACAGAAAGAGGGCTCTTCGACCATTCCTCTTTATACAATGTCTCTAAATCATCCAGTGACCTGACTCCTCTCCTCTGCACTCTCCTCTTCAGCTCACTCCACAGGTTTTCAATGGGGTTGAGGTCTGGGGACTGAGATGGCCATGGGAGGAGCTTGATTCTGTGTGTGGTGGTTTCTGTGTAGATTTGGCCACATGTTTTGGGTCATTATCTTGCTAAAAGACCCAGTGACGACCCATCTTCAGCTTTCGGGCAAAGGCCACCAGATTTTGCTTTAAAATGTCCTGGTATTTCAAAGCATTCATGAAGCATTCGGTAGAGAAACAGCCCCACAGCATCACCGATCCTCCCCCATACTTCACCGTGGGCATGAGGTGCTTTTCTGCATACTCATCTTTTGTGTTCCACTTAGAGTGTTTGTTGCCAAAAAGCTCTATCTTGGTCTCATCTGACCAAAGAACACGGTCCCAGTTGAAGGCCCAGTACCGCTTAGCAAACTCCAAACCTTTGCATTTATGATTGTGACTGAGAAGTTTTTTTCCTTGCATGCCTCCCAAAGAGCTTGTTGGCATGTAGATAGCGTCTGATGGTTGTTTTGGAGACTTTGTGACCCCAAGATGCTATCATTTGTTGCAGTTCTTTAACAGTGAGCTTTGGAGAATTTTTTATTTCTCTTACCATCCTCCTCACTGTGCGTGGAGGCAAAATAAACTTGCATCCTCGTCCAGGCTTGTTTACTACTGTTCCAGTTCTTTTTAAAACTTTTTAATGATTCCTCACACAGTAGATACGTTCAGGTACAGGCGGGTGGCTATTTTCTTGTACCCATTGCCTGACTTGTGAAGGTCGACACACATCTGCCTTACTTGAATGGTGTGTACCTTTGTCTTTCCAATGTTGAAGAGTGGATAAGAGAAATGGCCTCTGTGTCACGTCATATTTATACCCCAGGGAAGCAGGAAGTGATTAAATGTTCCTAGATACTCTGATCAACTTTGTAAACTACTGTAGAAATGACAGAAATACTTCAATTACATTTATTTTCTAGGAATTGTTATGGGTGCCAATAATTATGGAACAGGTTATTTTATGACAAATAATTATTTGTTAGTCAGAGATTTTTATTTCCCATTAAAATTCACTTTATATTCACGTTATATTTTTCTACAATTTTCAGTGTGACAATCTGCTTCTGAATTTATTTTAAGGCTTTTAACACATCTTAACCAGGGGTGCCAATAATTATGGAGGGCACTGTATATACTGTATATGATGTGTTTGATTTCTTCTTTGGAGCTCTTTTTAAATTCATGCTCCAGATGCCTTGAAGCTGAGATTATGCAGTGCTGCTTTGCATCAATAAATGGGGAAAGATTTATTGCTAAATGCCTCGAGGCAGACACCAGGTCATCTGAAGTTCATCTCAGCTTAACAGAGAGAATTACAACACTTGAGGCCTTGGTGTTGTAGGAAATTGATCAACAACAGGGTGGTGGCATGAAATGGAGCTCAATATGGAACGCAGTTGATTATTTGCCTAGAGTAGGACCAACTGAAGTGGTTTACCCTCTATACTGTAGTGTATAAGAGGATGCTTCCCCCTTTTTCAATATAAATATTAAAATTTAAGATAAGTGATAATTTATGTTGTGGCATCTACAAAGTAATCCTACTTTCTTTGCTCAGACTGGAGACTCCTTCCAAATCTTTAAATGTATGATTGATGTTATTAAACTGTTGTTGTTGTTATTATTACTATTATTATAACAGTTTTAAATTCTGATTCCTTCATCAGCCAGTGGCTTTGACGGTTTATGCCGTGTTTGTTTTTGTGTTCGTGTTTGCGGTGCCACCAGGTTATCGGGTTCTTCAGCCAGCGCTTGGAGCAGGCAGGAAGTGACCTGTCGGTTGAAAGGGTTCAAGAGGTCATCAAGAAAGGAGCGGTGGCCCTGCCTAAAGACCGCCTGAAGGTACATAACATGTTTACACTAACACAAACAACCTCTTAAACACACCCAGACGTGTTAGCTGTATATACACGCACACAAACGTATATAGACACACACACGCACACACGTCACCTCTGTGGTCAGTGTGGCACCACCCGTAGCCTGAGCTTCACTGTGTTATTGCAACATTTTCAGTAAAGACGCCAAACTAACAATAAAAATAGAAGCAGGGGCTTTTACAGGAACTGCACCCGTGGGGTGGGGGGGTGGGGGGGGGGGGGGTTATGCTATGAGTGTTGATGATTCTATGGAAAACTCCATGTGGCCTGACTCTTGCAGTGACCTGACCTAAAAGTGTAGTCAAGGTTTATTTTGTTTGTTTTTATGTTTGTTGTTTTTTTCTCTGATTCTTTCCTGATCGTTCTACTACTACTAGCTACCCTGTGCGCTAGTGTTCCTGTGCGCAATGCAGAAAGTATCCCGAGATCGTCCCCAGGCTGACGTCCACAACGTGTTAATGGAAACCGGAGTAAACTTTACAACATGTATGCGTGTGATCTGGCAACCCGGTGCCCAAATATAACACGCCACACAGTGGAAAAGAATCGATTCAGTTTTGAAATTGAATTGTGATTCTTTTGTGTGGTGATTCATGCTGACAATGTAAAGTTGAACCAGTTGATATCAAAAATTGCGCTGACTCGATCGGCCTTTTTTGCTCCAACCTCTGTGAGCGAATTACTCTCGAACCCGCTCATCACACGCACACACGCGCGCTTACACCAGTTTCAAAACACCACGTTAAAAGCGGTGGCTGTTGATTCCCATCCCTTCTGTTAATATTTGGTATAACACATTATCGTCTTCATGGTAACAGCTAATTCACAGGGACACACAGGATATGACAGTGATATGGCAGGACGTCAGCCAGTGCTAATAATGTTCCACGTATCAAAACGAGTTATAAACTTAAAACTCCACAAAGGAGACCAGTTTTTTTTTTTTTTTTTTTTGGTGCCGTGAATCCCCCGGGGTAAGCCCTGTCCCCGCCCTCGTCTGAAAGAAGAGAAAAGAAACAGAAAGTGCAGGAGAGAGAGAGTCGAATGTTTAGGTTCCGGCTTTATCATCATCATCATCATCATCATCACTAACCACCTCTCCATGGCCTTTCATTACTGCTGTATGACACAAAAACACACACACACACACACACAATGACATCTCAAGGACAGCACACGCGCGCGCACACACATGCACACAGAGCCAGGACTCAGGCAGTAAATATGTAGCGCGTGTCCCGTTCATCCGTCACCGCACTCTCCTAATTGTGTGTCCTGGAACATGTTTCATGTCTTTGTGTGGGTACATGAATGTGTGTCTGTGTGTGTCTGTGTGTGTCTGTGTGTGTACATTCATCTTTTATATTGGCAGAGGCACAAGGCTCGAGTAATAATGGGATTTTTTTTTTACTAGCCTCTCTCTCTCTGATTGTCTCTAACTCTCTGTCTCTCTGTCTCTCTGTGTCTCTTTGTCTTTCATTCTATATCTCCATCTTTGTCACTCTCTGTCTCTCACACACGCTCTGTTTGTATTTCTTTCTCTTTTTCTGTCTCTCTGTCTCTGTGTTTTCCCTTTCTCTGTCTGGATCTTCATCTTTGTCTCCGGGTGTCTTTCTGTCCATCTGTGTATTTCTCTCTCTGTTTCACTTTCTCCCTCACTCTTTTTCTCTCTCTATCTCTCTTTGTTTCTCTCGATCATGTAAAAGGGATCTTCAGTGTAGAAATAAAGCAGTAGGTCAGAACGAAAAGAAAAAGAATGGAGAAATGTCAGTGTTATAATAAGAACATGTACACCATCAATCACACAGATTTTGTTTATTCAGTTATCGTGCCCAAGGGTTCATAGACTTTCTATTATTATTATTATTATTACACCAGACCCTCACAGCACCTCTGCGTCCCGGCTCAACACTGTGTGTTTATTATTGTTTTGTGTGTTTGTTCAGTAAATGAGGCCGTGGATCAGCCGTGTTCTCTTACTGTCGTATTAATGAACATCGTCTAGACGCTCTGTGTCTGTCTGTCTGTCTGTCTGTTTCCGAGGCACTGAAATTGAGAAACGCTTGTCTAGACAAACAGATTTATTCTCTCTCTCTCTCTCTCTCTCTCTCTCTCTCTGTCTCTCTCTCTCTCTCTCTCTCTCACTCACACACACACACACACACACACACACACACACACACACACACACACGGTAGCTGCGCAGATGAGTATTAGGGTTCCCAGAGTGGGTGTGTGAGAGGGAGGGGGGGTCTCTTCTGCTGCCCTGGTACTGGCTGATCTGACACACACACACACACACACACACACACACCCATGCACACAGACGAGCTCATGCACAAGGGGTAAACAGATGCGCACTTGCATATACTGGCAAAGGCAGCATTTCTCTCTTTATCTATATGTCTCTCTCTGTCCCTCTCTCTTTTTCTCTGGTTGTCTCTCTATATATATGTCTCTAACTATCTCTCCATCTCTCTTTTTCACACTTTATCTTTCATTATTTTTGCATGTTTCTCTCTGTCTCTGTGTGTTTGTGTCTCTCTGGGTGTCTCTCCATATGTCTGTCTGTCTCTATCTCTCTCTCTCTCTCTTTTTTCACACTTTCTCCATCTTTATCTCTGTCTTGATCTTTGTCTCTTTCACTGCATGTTTCTGTCTCGTTTTCTCTCTCTTTCTGTCTCTCTCCTTGTCTCTCTCTCTCCATCTGTCTCACTCTGTCACTCTTTTTGGGAACAGAGACAGCAGTGTGTCTTAGGTCAAGTGACAGAGGCAGTGGGATTTGTTTGGCGAACTCTGTGTGTGTTTGTGTGTGTGTGTGTGTGTGTGTGTGTGTGTGTGTGTGTGTGTGTGTGTGTTCTGTAGTGATAAGACAGAGACAGTCTGTCTCCTTTCGGAGTGGAGGACAAATGCTGCAATCCAGCTCGCACAGAGAGACCTCAACGTGACCTTAGCACACACACGCAGACACACACACTCCTTGTCTCCTACATATCCAAACTTGCTACTGTAAACGCCGCAGACGTAAATATGAAGAATGGACGTATTCATTTTCACAAAGGTCACATTGTTGATGGACTTCTTGTGCAGCTTCTGCATTTTTTTTTTTTTTTTTTTGCGAAAAGTGTCTGTCTCTGTGTGTGTGTGTGTGTGTGTGTGTGTGTGTGTGTGTGTGTGTGTGTGTGTGTGTGTGTGTGTGTGTTACTACATGTTCTCTGAGGCTCGAAATTACAGGAAAACACGCACGCATGCACAGATAGGGCTGAGAGCCAACATCAGAGTCGTACAATGTCCTGATCTGGACTGCTAGATTAGTGCGTCTGTGTGTCTGTGCGTGTGTGTTTGTGTGTGTGTGTGTCTGAGGAGGAAGGAGGATGACCTTGGATCCCAGCCAGTCGTGAACCAATCCTACCTGGACCCTGCCTGGCACAGCTCTTCCCTGGAAACATGATTTTACAGGATGTGTGTGTGGCATGGCATGGCATAACTGATTCAGTGACCTGAAGTGTGTGTGAAGGTTTCTTTGGTTTGGCCTGTCTGTTTGAGGAGCGTGTGTGTGTGTAACAGTATAACAACTACAGGCTGTGAGGGTTTTCCTCTGTGGTCATGTGACCATGTGATCTGCAAGCTCCTGGACCTTAAGGAATGATGTCGTGTCCCGTTTTAAGCCTCAGTGTAATTAGGCTGCATGAGTGTTGATTGTGCCTGCGGATAAAAAGTCAAAGGGCATGTTTCACACAGAAACAGGAAGTGGTCCGCACTGCAGCTGGATTTGCAGCAGATTCTCTCACACACACACACACACACACACACACACACACACACACACACACACACACTGAGTGACCGTTCTCGACAGAACACCTCCGCAGTAGACTCAGTGCAGAAGTTTCTCTGATGGAGCTGATGTTTTAATATTAATGACTGAAATGAAATGAAACATGAAATTCCTGCTGTGAAGCACAAAGACGCCACAGACACACTTTTATTAACCGACTGACTCTTTGACTGACTAGCATACTCACTTACAGATTTACATATTTATTAATGAATAAGTCATACTGACTGGCTTTGTTAATTTGTCTGTGTGTCTTACTGACTGGTGTAATAACCTACCAACTTATTAAATGGCTTATTTATCATCTTATTGTCTTCTTATCTGATTTCCTGACTGACTTAGTAACTTACTATTTTAACACCTAGTAACATCGTTCTTTTTTTCTTCTTACTGACTTAGTGAATCATTTACTTACTAAACTTCATTCTTACTGACTGACTGAGTTATTATTTTACAGTACGACATGCTGACTGACTTTTCAACTTAGTAAGTCAGTCAATAAATCAGTTAAGAGAACTACTGACTGACTTGGTAACTTACCCACTGACACTACCCCACTGAATTTTTCCCACTGACGTACAAACCTACCAACTGAATTATCAACTCATTAACTTACTCATTAACTTGCCCACAGACCTAACCTACTGACTCATTTATTAACTTACTGACTGATTTTTTTACCTTGCCCACAGACTTACTAACTTACTGACTGACCCATTAACTTACTGACTTTTTAATTTACTGACTGACTTGTTCACTTACTGATTCACTTTTTAGCTTATCCATTCATGAACTTCCCCATTGGCTTAATAACTTACTGACTGACTGACTTTTTACCGCTTTCTGGCTTAGTGACTGATTTACTTTCTGACCTTCATACTGATGGACCGACTGAATGGCGGATCTTTATTCTTGCTCTTGTACATTTGCTCTTCTGTTCCTTCTGTTGTTGACTTTTCATACCTTCTTTCTTTTTTTCCTTTCCTGTTGATTTACAGACTGCTGGTCTTACTGGATTCATACAGGCTTACTTTTCTTCCCCCCTGGCTTGCTGACTAATAAGTATTAACAAGTATTAATAAGCTGACTAATAAGTATTATCTGAGCTACTTCTTTACATCTGTTCTTTTCTTTTTATTTCCACTTAATGACTTTCTTTCTTACTTACTAATGTTTCTCTTTCATTTATTTTTTTTTTCATTTGTTCTGGATTGCTGACCAACTTAATGATGTTAAAGACTATTAATTCTTTTTAAATGTATTTTTAGCCTTAAATTTTTTTATCTTAATTTTTACTGAGTTAGTAAAATTCTGGCTTTCATTCTGGCTCTCTCACTCTCTCTCTCACCTCCTTGTAAGCATGTATTGTGTACCAAAAGCACCAGCACTGTGTGCGGTGAAGCCTGTGTGTGCCAAAAAAAACTCCACAATTTTCTTTCTAATTTCATTGATGCTTCAGTTTTTTTTTTCTGTTAAACACTGACAGTTTACACACACAACCCCGGTCGAAAGTTTAAAAACTTTAAGTTGCCATGACAAAGCTCTTGAACCAGGCTCATCAGCGTTGTCCTCGTTAGCCTCCTGACCCGGAGCGTGCTCCCTCGCGTGCCTGCGTGACAGACGTTGCCCTCTGTGCCGTGTAAGAGGAGAGCGCGTATCCTCGGGGCCGGTGAATGGAGGCAACGCCGTGCTCCGAGCCGGTGCGGAAAGCTCAGGCTGATGGCATCTCGTGCAGTGTGGACAGATGAAAGCGAGTCGAGGCTGGCGCGTCTGAAACCGCGGGCAATCTGATCGGCCCACGGTGCATTATTGATGGAGCCGGGCCGCCTACCTGCTGGCGCTCTGGCTGGCACCCACCTGGCATGGGCTCGTATTCGGCCCAGCCTGACGCTGACGGAGATGTCGCTGACCTTCTGTCAGATTCGGCTAAATGAGGCTACAGGTGGCGCCGGTGTAGTGTTCAGCGTTTTCTCACCGGGTTTCTGCTCGCTGTTAGTTCAGCTGAAGTAAGGGAATCGAATCCTGTTGATCTGTTGAAAAAATGTAATCTTTGGTTATAGTCTGCCATTTAAATCCGTCTGTTTTTGACAAAAATGTCCGGTTTTATGCCACCACTAAAGAAATAAAGTGGCTCAGACAGAGATTCTTGTTTTTCACAGTTTTACTTATTTAAAAAAAAAAAATTAAGTGAACATTAGAAAAACCTCTCTTATTTCATATTTGCTTGTTTCTTCAGATAATTTCCAGTTGATTTCGGAGTACGACCCTGAACATTGAGCTTGAGCATTTACTCAGTCTTTTATTTCCCCCAGATTTGGATTTATTTGCTTTCAAGCCTTTATGTGCTAAAACACGTACATTTAACACGAAGATATAATTTTTTTTTTTAAATCGAATTTTCTAAAAAAAAAATTTTTTAAATCCTTTTTTTAATCTGATTGGACAGGTTTTCATTCAACTCTTTAATAGTTCTGGCTGTAATACAAATCAGAGATTGATATTAATGCACTCGTACATAACTGATAACAGGAGCTAACTTTTTTTTAGGGCAGTTCCACTGAAAGTTTAAAGACTGTATTTCAATCAGTAAAAAAAATGCTATGAAGTTGCTGTATTTAAAAAGCTGTTTGAGGAAAATGATCAGCGTCAGAGCGGTAACACTAATGTCAGTCTCACAGCTCCTTATCGTTGATTATTTTCCTATAGCAGTATGTTGTGCTCTGTGTTTTATTTTTAGTGAAGCATAATGCATTACTTTGCGAGTTTGATTTGTGCGAACCTGATGTCAATCAGGGTTGGGGGCGGAGCAAAGCACTAGGACTAATCCAAATCAAAGTTTCGATTCAAACTCGAATATGATTTATTTTTTCTACTTTATTTATTTTTTTACCGAACTGACACAATGGCACAGGAGGATGTCGAATCTTGATGTGATCGTGTACGATGTACAAAAGTGCATCGTATGTACTTGTAGCTGTACAGCCCCAACTTACTCGCGCGTTGCGAGTTTGGTTTAAACGTGAAAACCTCTTGAGGTGTCGAGCTAAGCATTACTTAACCGAGCTGAAGTTTATTTACCTGCCGAGTGGATGGTATTACAGAGCAGAGTCACCTTTACACCGTGAAATCAGATCACCAAGCGTTTTCCGCCTGCGATCTCCACATCACCTGAGAAAGAAAGAACGAGTTTCACCTGCGTCTTCCCAGGATCGGAGCGCACACACACACACACGTTTCATCGAAAAATAACCCAGATTTGTTGTTCTTCCTCTGCAGAAGTTTCCTGACCTGAAATTCAAATACGTCGAGGAAGACCAGCCTGAGGATTTCTTCATCCCGTACGTCTGGTCCCTGGTCTTTAACTCCGGAGTGGGTCTGTACTGGAACTCTCAAGGCATTGAGCTTTTCAGCATGGACTCAGCCTGAGAGAAAGCCTGGTGTGTGTGTGTGTTTGTGTGTGTGAGACAGTTTAAGGGAAGTTGTTCACAGCGTCAAGGCTTTAATAAATTCATACACACACACACACTCGCGTCTCTGATGTCCACCGGCGTCAGACTTCCCAGACTCGCTTCCTCGTCATCAGTTTCCGGGGCTTCCGTTACCTAAAGCGTCTCTTCTTCTTCTTCTTCTCTTCACCGACGAGGCTCTGAGGGAATGTCAATCAGAACACTGCTTTGTTACCAGACAGTCAGTCACATGGAGGCGGCTGCCGCGCTCAATTCTGGGAGCTAGAGCTTTGCACGCTATATCGAGTGTGAAGTTGTACTTTTTTTTTTTTTTTTTTTTTGTCTTTTTGGCCCTGATTAGAATGTGATGTTTAGTTTTCATGGGTCACATGTAACAGACCAAGACTGATGTAGGAATTAACTACACGACAGCTTTGGTCCTTATTTCTAAGCAAGGGAAAGAAAATAAATAAATCCAGATTTCAGGCAGAGGTTCAGCTTTAACCGGACGCATCGTTAAACCCGCATGCTTGTTTTTGTCGTTCATATGTTTAAAAGAAATATTTATTTATTGTTGGAATTATTTTCATCATCCCAGTTTATCATATAGCTTTCTTTTATTTATCAGCACTGCTTTTCCTTCTCCTGTAAAATGACGACAAATAAGAAGCATATTTTTACATACTTATAAATTCTATTAAATAAAAAAAAAAAGCAATGTGTAATTTGACTGTGTATTCGTATATTGCGTAGACGAATCCATAAATAAATGCATGGACATGAAACACATACAAACAGCATGTTTGTGCCACAAAGTTGTCCTTTTTTTGTACACTTTTCCTCTTTCTCTTATTGTTACACAATGCTCCGTTCTAGTTTCCCATCTGACAATGAGTTTTTGTATGCTTTTGGTCAACAAGGTGTGTGAGAGACTGTGTGAGAGCGAGTGTGTGTATGCGCGAGCGAGCAAGTGAGTGATTTTGGTCAATGAGGTGTGTGTGCGAGCGAGTGTGTGTATGTGTGAGAGCGAGTGTGTTTTTGTATGATTTTGGTCAACCAGGTGTGTGTGCGAACGAGTGTGTGTATGTGTGCAAGCAAGTGTGTTTTTGTATGATTTTGGTCAACCAGGTGTGTGTGCGAACGAGTGTGTGTATGTGTGCAAGCAAGTGTGTTTTTGTATGATTTTGGTCAACCAGGTGTGCGTGTGTGTGAGAGAGTGAGTTTGTGTGTTTATGTGAGAGTAAGGTACGTTAAGGTGCGTGAGTGTGTCTGAGTGAGTGTGTCTGAGAGAGTGGGAGAGTGTACATGTTCGTGTGCGAGTGTGTTACAAACCCTGTGTGTCTCAAGTGACATCTTTAGTATTTCTCATAAGAATTAAGTTATGCTTCATATATAAACACCAGAAGTAACAGGGCTGTTAGTGAACTGTTAATCACTACAATCTCTTTATTGGTATTTTTTTTAATTGTTGTTTACACTATTGTTTAGAGATTACTTAGTTTTACTTGTTACTTCAAGTACTTGTGAAATCTTCCACTGCCCGATGGAATTCTGGGAGGCATTTTTGAAAATCTGTTTTCGCAAAAAAAAAAAAAAAAAAAACTTTTATTGAAGTCATTTTGTCACATGACCTGCACCTCATGGATGAACTGAAGTTATAGAATGTTACTACACACTCAGGTAACGAAACATGAAATAATAAGAATAATAAGAATGTATCATATTTCAGACTGAGATTATGATGCAATCAGTTTTTTGTTTCTTTTTTCTTTCTTGTCTGCTACAGTATGTAAATTACAACCAATAATGAATAAATAAATAAATAAATATTCGAATTGTACAAACCTCTTTCGTTGCTGTGTTTTATTAAAGTCACTACGCTTTGCTTACACGCGCACTAATTGTGGTGTCCGGTTCATGTGTGAAATAATTCCCAGAACCACTCTGTGCCCCGTCCCATCACAGAATAAAAACTCCCTTGATGTGTTGTCCTGGTGATTCAGTACATTCGGGTGGTCAGCTGACTTCATTTTATTGCCACATAACGTTGCTGAGCGACTGAAGCAACCCCTGATCATAACACTGTCTCCAGAGGCTTGTACAGTGGACACTATGCATGATGGGAGCATCACTTCATGGCACAATCTGGACTCCTCAGACCTCATGACCTTATTCCATTTCTCCTGTCGGTGTATTTTTATTTTATTTTATGATGCAACTTCACCAAGCATTTAAGTCACTATTCATGATTTTTTATTTATTTTTTCCATGGAGCTGACAGTTCAGCACTTTCATTCCAGGTTTTAGGAATCATCCAACACGGATGATTTCATGGCAACCCTTTATGATCTGGCAGTGTATATACCTAAAACAAGGATGTGTAGTGAGTTGTTGCCGTGGCGACAGGATTAATCACACTCCTCATATTTCCAGTATGTTTCCAAACCAACACTTTTGTGTTGGAAAGTAATCTGTGGAAAATCTGTGGGGAAAAACTCAGCATCCGTTCCAGATTAGTCTCCGGCTCTTTGGTCGAGATGGGAAGCCGAGTGTCTGTGAGCGAGGGTCTGTAACCGCTGAGTGACCAGATTGTTGCAAGTTCAAATCCCGGTCTGGTCAGAAAGAACAATATTTAACTGAGGTATAAGGATTTAAATAGAAAAAGGTTAAGCTTTGAGAGATTGGGTTCTAGTTTAAACTAGATGAATATATGATGAACAAGAAGAGGTCCGGATTAATCAGTCTTAGGGAAAACAACAATAGAAGCTTTTGCATTAGTGATCACATAGTTTAAACAAATTTCTGTACATCTTAAGAAGTCGTTTCTTAAGGGTTCATTGTTTTTGGCTTCATAAAGTGATCCTACATATAGATCTTATATTCTTACAACATAAATGGTTGAGTAAAACTAACTGTTTTAATGACATTCTCTCTCTCTTTTTTTTTTTTTAATAATGGCACTTTATTTTATGCAATGAAATTTCTATACGGCAATCAATACTTAGTCCTATATTTAAGTCCTTTATTCTTCAAAACCTGCTGGATCCGGCTGGGTATGGAGTCAAAAGACGTCTGCAGTAACTCAATCCATGTCTGCTTGGTTGCTTTTTGATGATCATGTACAGATGAATGTTTTCCTGCCTGCTACTGCCTTCTGCACCACTGTACAACAGTTTTCTATTGGGTTTAGGTCTGGAGATGACTCAGGCCATGAACTCCAGAAGCTCAATACCATTGTCAAAGTGCCAGCTTTTCACTAGTTTTGTGCACAGGGAAAACTTAAATACATGACATACAGTATGTTGTCTAAATACTTTCGGCCACCACTGTATCTCTAAATAATTAGCTACTAAGCATAAATAAAAAAAAAAAAAAGTATGTTCATTTATACGTCAAAATAAGTTAATAGGTCTTCCATTCCTGGGGTCCGGGGTAGCTATGTGGTACCGGGTAACCTCAATGGTTTTAAGGCATTGGACTAGGGTTCGGATGGTCCTAGGTTCAAATCCCACAACCACCAAGTTGTCTCTGTTGGGTCCTTGAGCAAGGCCCTTAACCCTCAGATGTATAATGAGATTTTTTTTTACAAATGTAAGTCGTCCTGGAAAAGGGCATCTGCTAAATGTGAATGTCTAAATAACATACAAGTCAATGTATGTCAACTATGACACAGTCCCGAAACAACACGTTTTAAAGAGCGAGATATGAAATGAAAATACTTTGTTTCCCAGCTCATAGCTTCAATTGTTGTGATAAATCAATACTTTGTAAAATAACAGTTGAAAGCAAAAGTTTTCACACTTTAAAAAAAAATTCTTAGCAAGTGAAATATCTTTGAATATAGCCAAATTTATTTTCGATTTTTAAAATAAGCTTACAACTAAACAAATATGAGATTATTAACCTTTCTAGTCAAAAATTACAAAGCCTGTGAGCAAAAAGTGTTCTATTTTATCAGAGAAAAGATTGGGGGAATTTATTTTAAAAAGAAGCCAAATTTCCTGTCAATAGAATGTGACATTTTCCCCTGAAATTTTAGGAACATTTGACTGGAAACAACCTTAATGATTTTATATTTGGTTTGTTATCAACATTTTAAGAGATTATAGATATATAGAGGTGTATGCAAAGGGAGCCCCAATCTAGTACTTATTCTAGTACTAGTTCAATATATATATATATTTTTTACACTCCAGTATAATGCTCTTAATTAATACAGAAATTTTGAGATACAGAATTTTGGGTTTTCATTAGCTGTAAGCCATAATCATCCAAATAAAAATGAATAAACACTTGAAATATATCAGTCTGTGTGTAATGAATTTATATAATATGCGAGTTTCACTTTTTTATTAGATTACCGAAATAGAATTTTTTGATAAAATTCTAATTTATTGAGATGCACCTGTACGTTTGGGTAGATTCACGAAAATTGCACTTTGCCAAGATGTGATTTTTTGCAGTGTTGCAGTTAGAAGTAGAAAGAAAGAAGAAATTGGAATATGATGGAACGGAGAATATTTATTTCACATTCTGAAAAGTGTACACTTTCGACCTTTGTGAACATGCGAGCGCTTTAACAGAGACGAACGAAGAACCTTTAACAGCGTTAAAACATTTTTCCTCCTGAGAGTCTGTGGGTTGGGTTGTAAATGAACTCATTTGCATTAATATGTTTATTACTTTGTGTACTTTTTTTTGCATAATTTATTCAGCTGCAGCTTTTTCTTGTGTATGTAGATGCCCTCGGGATTAAGACGCGCACGCTATCCAGAGATTTGCATCAGACGCTTTTATCTGAATGACTTTAAAGAAGCAACCAATTAATATACATATATACACATTACTGTAACAGCAGCATAGGGTTATGGGTTTTGCTCCGACACCCCCACAGTGGCGCTCTCTGACAGTCGCGGGGTTTGAACTTTTGGGTCAACGTTCGGGTCAATAGCGTGAATCCGTGTTAATACTCAGCCTCGTCACTGTTTAGGAGCTGAGATCTGACTGTATTGTTGTGATGTGTCCTTTATTCATCCTCCCTTAATGTTCTCTTCTTCTCTAATGGGCTTCTCTGTGGGATTTTTTTTTTTGCACAGGAAGACAGTGTGTTTACTATAATTGCAGGTCACTGAAAGAGAGTAAAAGAGAGAGAGAGAGAGAGTGCTGAGATCAGAGATGGCCATTAAAATAACATCTGGAATTCTGTTTTAATGCTCTTATCACCAGATATATCTGTCGACGCTTCTTATGCCGAGTATGCATTTGGCTTTGCTGTATTGTAATGTATTCGAAAGAAAACAACAGAGTGGTCCTTAAAATGTTTTGCATAGTAAAGTTAATTTGAAAAAATAAAATTTGAATTTTATGCGTCTTGGTGCAGCTCTCAGGACAATTACCCTAACAGTGGATTGAAATAGAAAGAGAGGCATACAAGTAATAAAATAAATAGAGATGTAAACATTATGAGCTCAAAAAAAGTGTAAGAAAACATAAATGTCTGAATATAACAGTTGCTTCTGACCGAGTAACCTGATTGGAGGAGAGGCATTGCACGAGCGGTGATACAGAGCATAACAGCGCTAGGATGTTTAACTGAATGATCCCTTAATGATCGCTTCCAAGTTGTTGAGAATCGCTTCTGAACCGCTAACTCCTAACACATGGCTGGATTCCAAATCCCTCTCTAACCCCGGATCAAGAGAACTGCTTGATGTGTGGAATAGAGGATGCTGCGCCCTACATAGTGCACTAGCTTAGCATTTAAATCTGTTTGGGATTCAACCGCGGAATCTTACGTAGCTAATATTCCAAAGTGGAAATATAAAGGTTTTCAGGACTGTTCACTATCTAAATTTTTTTATTCTCCTCACCTTTTGGCTACCGGTAAGAATTAAATCTACTCTCACCCTGTTAACTGTCGGTCGCCAGCTGTGGCCAGCTGTGAAATATATGGAGCAAATAACTGGTCAAATAAAGAAACAAATCATTATCTGCTACTGAATATCAGCACGGCTGTGATATCTACGACTGCATCGCAGCCGTGCTAATATTTAACACAACAGCAATATCCAATATCTGGAAGTCCTCTCGTGCATTATTGCTTTGAGTACCTGCACATTAAAATGGACGTAAATATTGTTTCCTTTTTATATGAAAACCGTGATTAGGGATGAGCTGATGCTGATACAGACACAGATTTTCTTCCTTTACTGCAAACTCTGACTTTATTTAAAGACGATGACGGAAACCAAAGCTAACATTTATAAGTTTCATGTTTTTTTTTCTTATTCTGTTGCAAATCATTTCAGTTCTTCCATTTCAAAAACATTTAAATTGTCAAAATAATAAAATAGGTCTAGAAATAAAGTTTAGATATGTTTTTTTTTTCACCTTAGTAAAACACTAGATTATTTTGCGTATATTAAATATATATTTTCATTTGCTAAGATGTGATGTTTTATTGGTTTTTTTTTTTTTTTTACATGTACCATTTCTTTATGTTTCAATAAAGTAAAAACCTCCAGTACTACATGATACTGTAGTGTACAGTACGTTGTTGTTGTAATTAACAAGCGGCATGAAATGACGTAATCAATAAGCAAACCACTTAACATGCTGTTTAAACGCGCGACTCGCTTGCTCTTACCTGGAGAGTCACCTTACCGAATTTGGCTTTGTCAGGTGTAGGATTCTGAGAACTGTCCTTCTTCAGGGTTTTCTGTATAATATAATGCGCATTATGCTTTACCTTTCTTCTTACTCGCAGGGATGGTACAATACGCCGTACATAAACCATATACCATCAGAGAGCCCTTGGGTTTTTACGCTGATGGAGATGAAGATAAGGTGGTCGGAACACGAGCTTTTACACACAGGAAGCTTCTTTACAGTTAGTAATGATGTATGTATGTGCACATGCTTGGGTGTGGGATAACTATGATATATGAGCTGACACATTTCAGCCCCGGCACATTTCATGATTTATTCCCGTTTTCCTCCTCACCCGCTTCATCTAGTTAAAAAAAATCTATGATGTGATGAAATCATTTCATTTACATAAATCAGTCCTTTTTGTCCCAGCTGTTTAGCCTCGGGTATTTATTATCCTGGTAGAGAAACGGAAAGAGATTTTTCTTAAATATAAATATGTAGCATTTAAACTCTCTGAATATTGTATGCGTGTGAATGGCTAACGATGGCCTTGTTCAGTCTCAGGCTCGGCTGTGCGTGACAGTGGACAGCGGGGTCGAGCGTCTGGGTGAAACTTGACACTCCTCGCTGAAACCGAGATCCGTCTCGGGCAGCGTCGAGCTTTGCGTCCGCTTTCATCAGACCTCGACGGTAAAATGTCACATTTCAATCGCGGGAACCTTTCCAGGAACTTTCCCTGGAAGTCGAGGAACATTTTTGCAAGTTTGACTTCCTAGCCTGCAGTACCAGGAACTACCAGATGAGGTTTTTTTTTTTTTTAGGGTTGAGCTTGAGAGAAGTGCATTCTGCCTTCTTACTGTTCTTGGTTTTGCTGCGTTTTCAAAGTGTTTATTCACTTCTGTTATTCACAACCATCACAGTTCCTCCAGCATGAAGCAAAGATCTACCAGGAACTGTGCAGGTCTTGTTCAGGAGAGATTCAGAAGTCTTTAGTTCTTCAGAAGGTTCTGGAACAAGCTTTAAGTTGTACTTGTATGCAACCTGCGGTCATTAGGACTGACAGATACAAAGGCCACACCCCTTTCACCTTCACTGTGAATGACGGCCACATAGGCCACACCTCCTGCATTGTGGCTGGCAAGTTAGGACTTAGAACCTTAGGACTTTGGCCACACCTCCTTCAGTGCAGCTATTCTACACTTAGGCCACACCTTCAACTTAGCCATGACTGATAAGAAAGTAGGCCACACCTTCTTCACTGCAGATAATGTGCACTTAGACCACACCTCCTTCAGTGCAGCTATTTCACACTTAGGCCACACCTCCTTAACCTTAACAGTGACTGATACACACTTAGGCCACACCTCCTTCAGTGCAGCTGATGTACACTTAGGCCACACCTCCTTAACAGTGACTAATAGGCTGTTAGGCCACACCCCTTTCAGTGCACTTAATGTACACCTAGGCCACACCTCCTTTATCTTAATCATGACTGATACTCACTTAGTGCAGCTAATGTGCACTTAGGCCACACCTACTTAGCCATAACAGTGACTGAAAGGCAATTAGGCCACACCCCTTTCTGTGCAGTTAATGTATACTTAGGGCACACCTCCTTCACCTTAACCATGACTGATACACACTTAGGCCACAACTCCTTCAGTGCAGCTGATGTACACTTAGACCACACCTCCTTCAGTGTAACTGATGTACACTTTGGCCACACATACACCACAGACACATAAACCACACCTCCTGTAGTGGGCCATTCAGATGAATAGGCCCCTCCTCCTGACAGCTGCAAAACCCACGTCTCCTTCACTATAATTGATGCACACTTAGGCCACACCACCTTCACTGGGACTGGGCTACATAGCCACGCCCTCTTCTCTGGCCCAACACAAAGCTTCCAGAGTTAATGAATGCTCTAATGTGTCTGAACACTCAGACATCGATCAATTAAAACCAATGAATCCCTGCAATCCTGAACATCACGGATTATAAATCCACCAGCAGAACAGTTCTCCTTCCCCTCCTGCTCTTACTCTAATTAGCTGGTGTTAGTTTCTGCAGAGCGACACGTTCTATTTTAACCGCAGGGTGACAGACTGAACTCGCACTTGGAGACGTGCCGCAGGTCTTTGTGCACGCTGACTTTATAGTGCACTTCGGTGTCATATAAGTCTCGTAAAGTCGAGGTCTAGAGTTCAGCGGGCCACCATAAAGCCCTGCGAGACGTCACCGCTCCGCCCCTGCACCGAGGCGGACAGACTGGAGCTGCAGCACAGCATATGGTGTCCACTCACACACAGACAGAAGTAATGGCACACACACACGCGCACACACACACACCAGTCTGTTCATCTATATTGATTACATATTTGTATTATTCAGACACCTTCACTTCTTTACTGCCTTTTATTTTCTTCTTCTTTTTAAACTACTTTACTTGCAAAACATTGTTAAAAAATCCAAGCCTTAAACATGGCAAAAAAATCTAACAATTTAATTAGTTAATTCGCCAAAAGTCAAGTTATTTTTAATATCCAACATAAATCCATTAAATCTAAGTAATTTTCTTCAACATTCTTCTACGTAGGTGTAGATATGTTGATTCTGAATGCTTAAAATGCTTTTAATTATTTAAATCTGTGATGTCATTCCCAGAGTGTTTTATCTTTACACTCTCTTCAGAGTGGTTCTTACAGTTTAAAAAGGAAATTGACGTGTATGAGAAGGACATTAATATATACTTTTAAAAAAACTTTAAAAAGCTCTACGGAAACATAAGGAGTGAAGCGATTAAAGTCTGTTTCAGCGCTTCAGAGAATACAGCGCTCGCAACTGGACAAAATCTTTCAAGGATTTTTTCCTCTTTTTCAATCACTAGAAATTGTGCGTTAAATTATAAACGGTAAAGCGATTTTGAAAAAAAATATCACTATTAAGCCTTATGCAAATCTGTGTGAAAGTAAAGTTTTTTTTTACTACAAAATATTTCGATATTAAAACTTTACTTTAAAACTATACATTATTTCCAATTAGATTTAGGATTTAGAGTTTTTTTTTAAATATATCTTTTAAACAGTTTTCATTGTTTTTAATTATGTTGGAATGAAGAATTACTTTAAAACTATATAATATTCCTTCCAACATTATTTCATAACTTGCATAGCGTTTCATAACTTGCTCACTCACTTTAAAGTAATGAAAAAAAAATGCATACAATTTCATTACATTTTATAACTACAGAACTTTTTTCTGTGCTTTTTGTCTCCTCGCCTACTCCTCTGTAAAACGCTCGCACACACATATTGCGCTCCGTTCGTACCAGAGACAGTCGGCCTGAGGGTCTTTATCTTAGAGCAGCTGCAATTTTTATGTATATTTTTTTCCCCCTCCTTTCCTTCGTCAGTGTGTTGCAGCGGGACTGCAGTGTGCACATCCACTCTGCAGCGCTGACGCATGTCCGCAGGGTCAAACCGCTCCGCTCCAATTTCGGTGCATGTATACAGTGGGGGGGGTAATTATGCTAGGTAATTATATGTTGGCTTCTGAGAACATTAAAGTCCTGTGGTAATTTTGAAAAGAGCACTCGGGTCTTTCACAGGCCTGGTATTCACTACAGAAGCGCTTATTGTGAAACCAGGCTTTAGCGTGTAGGGACTGAACCGGAGGCCTGTCGTGGGGAACATGGAGACAATGCGTCCCGCCTCGGGTGATGTTTCCTTTAGCGAACAAGGCATAAATTAGTGGCTGTTTCTGACGTAATGCACGTTAGGAGTGATGTTTTGCATTTAGAAGCTCTGTTAGGCGATGATATATGTATGTGTCCCGAGACGAGCTGCTGTTTTCTCGAACGCCACATGATCTCTGTTTGCTGTGAGTTTTGTAATCTGTGTGTATGTGTGTGTGTATATATAAGGCTTTGATTTCCAGATTTATTAACTACCACAATGACATGACTCACTGTCTCCTGTTTCATCCGTGTCTTCTGTTTACTCCCGAGCAGTACTGAGACTTTTTACTCCAGACCTTCTATTCAGAATTTACACCAAAGCAATATGAACAAACACGACTGTAGCCTGCTGATCTATTCGAGAGGTGGATTTATAGTGTTTTGCAAAATTATTCTAAAAAGAATTATCACGCTGATATAACCAAAAAACAAAAACAAATTTGACATTATATTATTGTATAATTTGTGCTTTTTAACATGATTGTAAACAAATTGTTCTCCATCAGGTTGTAATACAGTTTTTTTTACTTCTTTTCTTTTTCTCATAACCACTAGAATGGATTTTTCTTCACATTTTCTGAATTTCAGATCGACCCACAGGATTATTACACAATTTTGAACAAAAAAAATAATAAATTCACAAACATATACAACGATATGTTTAAGACATGAAAATCTAAAGAGGTCCAGAAAAAATAAGGTTCATGGTGAGGAGTAATTAACCGCAGCAGGACTATTACACTTCTATTTTGTCCCGTTCCTCCCAGCAAATAATCTTCAGTCCCCTGACCTCTGTATTGCCGAGCTGTTCGGGTTTTGTTTCTCTCACCCAGGTGTACTGTTGGAACAGCGCTCTGATTTGTCTCAAAGTTTCTTATGATGTTCTGTGTAACTTCAGTTCCTGCTGCTTCCAGGTCTTTTGGTCTGCAAACCTGGACTTTTGATTTTGTAGAATAACAGAATATAGTTCTGAGAGTAAAAACTCCCTTTATTTCTCTATATAATCCGCTGCTACACTAATGCACTTATCCCAGTGTTTCACTAGTGCTTGGACAGCATCAAGGTAAAAAGTTTTCTCAGTACGCCGGAGCCATGATTGCACTGCCTGCTTCATGTCTGAAATGCCGGCCTCCCAGGAACTCCTTTAATGGCCCAGACATGTGGAAATGGCTTGGAATGAGGTCAGGACTATACAGGGGAATGTGGCGATAACTCCCTGTAATGTGTAAGTGGTGTTGGTGAATGATTGTGTGTTTCCATAGACAGATGCATCTCTTCTGAAAGTTGTGCTGATTTTCAAGGATCTCACATTCCACTAGCTGAATGGTGACAGGAGCGACTGCAGTGGACTTTGAGACACCTCACACAGCCTGCTTTTAAACATTTGCACCAATCATATGTTTTACCGCGGCTAAGAGTATCATCACTGTCCTGGTTTGACTTGAACACCCCAGACATTCAAATTAAATTATTAATTTTTTTTATTTATAATTAATTAATTAAGGTAACAAAAAAAAAAAACGTTAAAATCAATAAAGTAGAAAGAAATAACCAGGGAGAAAAAACTAATTTAACAAGAATTCTAAACACGAATCATTCTAATTATTATTATTATTATTAATAATAATAATAATAATAATAATAAAATTAAAAAATATATTTTATTTCTGAAGACAAGTTTCCTACTTTTCTCCTACTTCTTTTTTTCCTGCCTTTTCCTTAAAAAAGAAAACAAGCAACAAATAGAGAAAATAAAATGTTAGTAAAACTCCAAAAGTTAATTGTTCCAAACTAAAATAATGAGTAGTGGTACTATTACTGCAAACCAACCAAACCAAAGTCTACCTAAATGTCAAATGATACAATGCATGAGAAAATGTTGTGTTCTGTTTAGTTTTTAACAACAGGACATAATTGTCAGTTGCTACGGCTAATAGAGGTGACAGAGACAGTTTTCTACAGAACTGGTGTGTGTGCGTGAGAGTGAGAGCAGTGTGGTGGGGTTTCAGAGAGAGAGAGAGAGAGAGAGAGAGGTGACCAACGACAGAGTCAGGCGTGATACACACTTTTCCAAATTCCAGAAAAGGGAGAGACATAACTGTCTGGCATCTAACTGTAAAAAAAGAAAAATAAAAAAAAGCAGAATGCAATGCTACGTGTCTTAAAAATAAAACAATAATGCAACCAGAGTTGTGAAATCATGTCTGATGAGGAATGAGGTAACGCACTCCTAAGACATTGTTAGGAAACGCAACAATGCAACCCAGACTTTCTCAGGAAAAACACATCACAGGGTGTTTCACAACGCTCGATAATGAGAAGATAAACGAACGGGAATATCCACATGGTGCCGAGTAATGAGAAGCTCGAAGAGAGATCCTAACAAAGTTTCATCTGAAAAATCTATGCGTTAGGAAAAAAGTCACAAGATATAGTGTGTGAATTTGTGGTTTGTGATGCACCATTTGAATGGAAATGGGAAAAAGGAATGATAATTATCACAACTGACATTCATACTCATACATTAATCTTTCATCTGAATGACAGAAGAAGGGGATGTGATCAGGAACAGGAGGAAACGAGGATTTATTTATTATTCAGTGTTGAACGAATGACTTGTTGAGGAGACGCGTCTCTCTCTGTAGGATCCGTACACACACTCATTCACCAGTGTTACAGGAACTTGTCTAGGAGTTACAGTCCTGACCTCGCTCCAAGCCATTTCCACATGTCTGGGCCATTAAAGGAGTTCCTGGGAGGCCGGCGTTACAGACATGAAGCAAGAAGTCCGATCAGGGCTCCGGCGTACTGTGAAATCTTTCTACCTTGATGGTGTCAAAGCACTAGTGAAACACTGGGATAAGTGCATTAGTGCAGCAGGAGATTATATAGAGAAATAAAGGGAGGTTTTACTCCAATAACTGTGTTCTGTTATTCTAGTCCTGGTTTGACTTGAACACCCCTTGTATTACACATGGGGTTTAAATATTATTATCATTATTATTGTTGCTTTTATTTAAAATTTTTCCTGCTACTTTTCCAGACTTCTTACAATTTATTTCTGTTTAATTTTACATTATATTTTTTACTTTCATTATTATTTTTTTTTAGAAATCCGTTTGCTTTTTCTCTTATCCTGTTTATTTGGGGTTTTTTTTATTTCCCTTTTTTATTCTTTCAGCTGCATTTAATGTACGAAAGCTACAATATCAATATGTTTTTTCAATTTAAACTACAATTATATTACTTATATCATTCTTTCATATTTACAATTCCTTTTACATTTCTTTTTCAAATATTTGCATTTCTCTGAAGATATTTTTTTCCTTTATTGATGTCATTAAATTTGACTTCATGATCTACACTTCACCACTTTTCCCAATTATAGTTTTATGTGTTTTTACTTCATTTTTTTTTATATATGCCTTCTTTTTCTTTTTCTTTTTCTTTTTAGAATTTCTGAATTAAATTTTTTTCATGTTTATTTTCTTTTGTTTGAAGCAAAACTGTGAGCTGCATTGTATCATATGAGGGCTGCTATATAACAATATTGTTTCTTCTTCTTTTTCTTCTTCTTCTTCTTATTAATGCCATTGCAGTCTTGTAGCTGTTGAGTTTTACATTAGTGTTGTAGATAAAGAGAGCATGTGCACTCTGTGAGCAACGTTAGGACTCACGGTCATTTCCAAATGTCGCCGCTTTCTCACAAATCCTCAGAGGGATCACAGACGAGCGAACGCATCCCAGATGATGTTCCCATCTCCAGTTTTACTCTCTTGAAGTAGCCTGTGGACGTTTGTGTCATAATGGTTCCAATATTGCTTCCTTTCAAATGCACACGGGGTCGTTCAGGCCACTAATAAGGCCGTGGTGATGGACAAGGAAGGGACACGTTCTCAACCCTGCTCCTGGAGGAGTGTCAGACCAGAGGAGACACAAAACTGTGCACATGATGTGTTCTCTCGGACCAGGGCTGGGGAAAGGGTGGCAGCTGCTTCAGTCAGGGGGCGGGGGCACGAGAACGGTGGTGTCTGTGGTGCCCACAATGTCTTCATCATCATCATCATCATTGTCTTCCGCCTCCGTTACAGACTGGCACCTGCCACCACGTAAGCACCGCCTCCGTTCATGCTGCCCATGGCTACACACACACACACACACACACACACACACACACACACACACACACACACACACACACACACACACACACAACAGCACTTCTATTCCGCCTCCAGCCATTCAGTCGCTACGAGGACAAGATGTTCTCTAATGTACCGTGGCACCGTACTGTACACACCGTTATACAGAATGAACACACTTCACATGTGAAAAACATGCCAAGATGCATTTGAGCATGCAATGCATTTTTTGTGCATGTTACATCTTGTCGGTAATAAATGAATAATGAATCATTTGAGAGAAAAAATATGTGCAATTAAAAGCTCACAAATAGAAAATAAATTAATTGTGTGGATGAAAAAACATTTAAATTCAGAGTCCTGTCTGAAAATCAATGCACTGTTCAAAAAAAAAAATCACAAGTGAAAGTAAATGAATCATTTTGAGAAAACATTATGAGAAAATTAATGAATCATGGGGGCTTTGAGGAACAATTACATAAAAATTTAAATGTTTTACACATCTAAAAAAATATTGCACATGAAACAAATATCAAAAGTTGGGAAAATGTTATTTAGGGGAAAATCACAATAATAAAACTACATTTAATTAAATAAATTAATTGTGAAGCAAATTAAAAAAAAAACTCATGGTCCACCTGTGAAAAATAGTACATGTAAATAAATAAACATTTTATCATTTAAAAGAGGTTTTATGTTAAAGAAAAGTATTGTACGAAAATAGTAAAATTGATTAAAATGATGAGTGATGATAATAATAAATAAGGGGAAATAATAAATGAGTAAATAAATTAAAGGGATTGTCCAGGGGAAAAATAAAAAATAAATACACATTGCCTTGATGGGCAAGTTTTTTTATTACTATTATACCAAAATCATGAAAAGAATATGCACTAAATGTGAAATTTTCAAAAATTTTAAGTGAAACAAATCACATGCACTCAAAGTGACAACATTTGTAAGTTTCTAAAAGAGAAACGTTGCGATTGCTTCATATTACTGTATATGACGTTTATGAGAGTTTTACATGAGGCTGACAAACTGTTAGAACATCCAATAACTGTACAGCTGTCTGTGTGTGTGTGTGTGTGTGTGTGTGTGTGTGTGTGTGTGTGTGTGTGTGTGTGTGTGTGTGTGTGTGTATGTGTCACTGACACTTAATAAGCATAAATACAGGGCAGATGTATCTATTAAAGTGGGCAATGTGTATAAAGTATTATTATTTCTAAGTGAAAGATCAGGTTACTTGTCCATGCTGTATTTATAGGACAGATTGTGTAGGTTGTGGGTTTGATGATGCAGAGCAAGTTACCAGAAAAGTTACTGGAAATGACATGAAATAACACAAATTACACAATTTTTCCATTTAAAAAAACCCAACCATCTGTTTACTAACACCTTGTTTTAATGAACATGTCAGGGTTATTGATTTAAAAATGGCTGCTAATTTATCCGGTTGCTATTGATCAAGCAATATACTGTATATAGCTGTTCCTGTTCATGTTCCTGTTGATCTGATGAGCTGCCAGCTGGTCAAACTCATAAGCAACTTTTAAAAATATATATAATCCAAATGATCACGCGGTAAACTGGTTTTCAGATTTTTTATTTCACTGAACTGATCAATAATTGTTTGAAAATTTTCCCCACCACCCTTGCCATCACATCTGAGTTCATTTACTTTACAAAAGAAAAAAGAAAAAAAAAAACGAAAGCTGACCACCATTTATGATTTAATAGCAGTAACGTCTGGTCAGCACTTAGGCATACCAGTACTGTAGGTCTGCCAGTTTGTCCAGTGTTCTGGCAGCTGGTAGACCAGTGTGTTAGACAATAAATACAGTATATATGTAAATTATTTCTAATCCCTGACAGTGCAAGGCTTAAAAAGCCTGACTAAATGACCAGGAAAGATCTTTTCCTTTCATTTCCTTTCTTTTCTTCTTTTCTTCACTGCGCAAAATATGGTGACGTGATGCACAGTACTGACAGAACACACTCCATGTTTCACCGACATGTCTGGAGCTGTGAGAAAATGTAAAGGAGTTAGAGAGAGAGAGAGAGAGAGAGAGAGAGAGAGAGAGAGAGAGAGAGAGAGAGAGAGAGAGAGGTGAGACGCAGTGAGCGTGTTGACCAGAGGGGGGCAGCAGTTCATGCGTCTTGTGCGCAGTCTGGCACAAAACCTTATATATATATATATATATATATATATAGTTTTTGAAATAAAATAAAAAAGAGAAAATATAAAATAATAAGAGCATAAATTTTGTAGGAAATATGGGGTAAAATGAGCTATTTTTGGATTATTGGTATCATTGAGAGAATTGGCTAATTTTTATTGTATTTTATTTATTTTATTTCCAGAACATATTATGATCTGCGATGTTATACATTGTTTCACATCATTTGATCTTTCATTCTACAATTATTTTAGTTTGTTTGTTTAAAACCATATTCCCAATAGCCCCCATTATGTCCCTCAGACAGCCCTGCACCCTGTGTGTTGTGTGATTTGGTGTTGTCTTTATGCCTCTTGTCTGCTCCTTGTGTCAGTGACTGCTGTGGTGAAAACTGAACAACAGCAACAACAACAACAACAAAACAACAACTTTAAGAGATCCGGTTTGAGATCAAAAGCTCTGCTGCAGCTATAAGACACACTGTCTCTCTCCTCGCCACGATCACAGTGGGCACTTATCTTTGATAACTTTCGAAACTTTACTGGAATGTAACCTTTAAAACCCGATGTCGCCGCTTGTGAGCTACTTGATCTCCTGTTTGCGCAACACGATCGCTTTTTTTTCTTAAGCGACAGGGTGTCTAGACAACCACGTGACCGGGCGAAGGGGAGGGGGGGGGGGGCGCCAATGCCCACTGGAGACAGACAGAGAGAGAGAGAGCGCGCGCGCGCGCGAGAGAGAGAGAAGGCGCTCGAGCTGCTCTCCTCATTCCCGGTTCTGGAAGCGCGCGCTCCGCATCGCGGCTCGGAAACTTTACGCGCGGCGCTTCTTATTACTAACGCTTTGATGTTAAAACATTGTTGCTGTTCTTTTTTTTTTTTAAATATCGAAGGATACACACCGGAAACACTGTATCATTAGCGCATTCTTGTTTCTTCCACTATTTCATTTCACAGTCGGGTCGATTTTTCCTTTCCTTCTTTCTCTCTGTCTCGGATCTACCCGACCTGTGTTGGATCTACCCGAACCTCCCCGACCAGACCAGACCAGACCAGACCAGACCTCCTGTATCCGGATCTGCTTCTTCAGGCTCTGAACATTTGTGTCACACAGCCATGCTGGAGGTTTCCGTCTCGTGCTGGAGGAGCAGAGCGGGAGGGCGCGCGGACCGAAGGAGCGCGTAGACTCGGCTGGAGGATGGTGTGTGTGCGCGCGCGAGTGTGTGTGTGTGGATTTACGGCGCGCAGACACTTCACTGTCTAACGGAAGTTTTTCTTTTTTTCTTATTAGCGCTATCATTACTACTATTCTTATCATTTTCGAGTCGCGTTAATACTAAGCAGACAGGGCTGTAGAGGAGGAGAGGAGCCTGGCGAGATTTTCCGATCTGCTGCTCGGTTTGTGGCTGGAAACCCGAATTAAGAGACTGGCGTATGGTACAGATTGCCTTTGCTGCTCCCAGCTCTTGCACCGTCTCTCGGACTGCGCGGCGCCGCCTGGCCTCGGATCCCGGGACCTACTTCATGATTTGCGGACGCCATGCTCGCTCTTTAGCCGGGAGATCCTCTGCTCGTCGTCGCGCATGTTCAGGACCAGACGGTCGGGGCTCGTCCGGCGACTCTGGAGGAGCCGCGCGCCCGTCGACGGCGACGGGGAGGAGGCGGCGGACACCGGGACGCACGGCGCGGGAGGAAGCGGAAGAGGAAACGGAGGCTTGTGCATGGGCAAAGCGACCAAGGCCGGCGGCGGTGCTGGTGGCGGCGCGAGCGCGGAGGCCGAACTGAAGGCGCTCACGCACTCGGTGCTGAAGAAGATCAAAGAGAAACAGCTGGAGGTGCTGCTGCAGGCCGTCGAGTCGAAGGGCGGAGCGCGCAGTCCGTGTCTCCTGCTGCCCGGCCGAGTGGACGCGTACTCGCTCCCGCTGCTGCTCTTCAAGGTGTTCCGCTGGCCAGACCTCCGGCACTGGTCGCAGCTGAAGCGGCTGCCGTGCTGTGAATCCTACGGCAAGATCAACCCGGAGCTCGTGTGCTGCAACCCGCACCATATGAGCCGCCTGTGCGAGCCCGGTGAGTCCCGCAGCACACACACACTCACACGCACACACACACACACACACACACACTCCAACACTGTACTGATTAAAAAAAAAAAAAAGAAAAAAAAAAAAGTCAGTGATAAACCCAGCCTAGTGTGAACACACTCACTACCAGGTGCAGAAAACACTCACTGGTCAAACTGGTGGATTTACTGGTGTACACAAGTGCTGACCAGAAATGTTGGTCAGGTTTTTTTTGGTTTTGTTTTGTTTTGTCTTCTTTTTTCTTTGGTTGATGGGAAAATGTTTAAAAGACTTATAAATCCGGTTTAGTCAAATACTGGAAACTAGTTCACCAGGTGATCCACATCTGGATTATAAAGAACAGGCTTACGAGTTCCTTGTCATCAGGTCAACATGAGCAATGCAGAACTCAACCTGTTCTTCTGACAGATTAACGAACGTTAGTAAAACATTTACCGCAAAAATATTCCATTTAGCTCAACTGCAGCCGCTGTTTATCCGTCACATGATACATGACCGCACAGAAAGGGTTAATAAGGGGCCTTGCTCAAGGGCCCAGCAGTGTCAGCTCGGTGGTGCAGGGACTTTACACCCCCCACACCCCCCACACCCCCCCCGCCTTCCCAGCCATCTGATCACTAGAGCCTTCAAACCACTCTACTGTCATAGTTATGTTTCTGTATATTGCTAGTGATGTGCTAATACTCCGCACTGAGCGTGACGATGCTACACGACTGAGCACACACTTCAATCGCTTCATTTCATATAAAAAAAGAAAAAGTTCTGCATATAAAACTAGTCAGTCCTGTCAGAGGGCTAATATTATCAGTTACACCAGGATTCACACTGTCTGCTCTATATGCATGTATATTTTATATGTAACAAGGTGTATTCCAATCTTATAGATGTCCATGAGAGTGAGTGTTGATATTGAGGCATTGAGGCTACAGTTTGTAAAAGTCACCATAAACCCTCAGGCTGAGCCAGAATGAATAGACAAACACCTCGTAAGATGGGCAGAGTTTCAATAAAACAGTATGTCCGGTTATGTTTTGTAATGAATGCAATGATTGAAGTTGTTAGTAATGATATTATGATTATGATTGCATTATTATTCTTCCCACATGTACATTTCGGGGCAATAATCTCCCGCGTAAACTTTTCATCCACCCAGAAATTTCACCTCAAAGTTTTCCGAGCAGGAAATTCAGTCTATCAGTGTGTTATTCTGGGCCGTTTTGGGCTTATTCCTTAACACTCAGGCCTCTGTGTGTGTACGGACATCGATTAATGTTCAACTGGTCTGAAGGCCCTGTTTTTTGGCAGTCACATGCTCTGTTTTCTCTGTCTGTCTCTCTCTCTCTCTCTCTCTCTCTCTCTCAGTCTGGCGCCGGGCGGCTCTGTGTTTATCTACGCACTTCACTTGTGCACTATCAGGGCAGATCCCCCTCCTCCTTCAGCCCCCATCTCTCTCTCTCTCTCTCTCTCCATAAGACAAACAGCGTTTTTTTTTCCACCCTAAAAGAATGCCAACTGTTATCATGAGGCTCTATCTAAACCCGACTTGTTTCTCATGGTCTCTTTTTCCACTTTTTCTCTGTAGAATCTCCTCCTCCTCCATATTCACGATATCCAGTGGATTTACTTAAGTCACCCGGTAAGTTATTCATTTCTTTCTGCTTTGGAAAAGGACAGTGTGTAGTGTGCGTCCTGCTCTCGGGACTTGTTAACGTCAAAAGAATCATCACTTTGCTCTTTATTGTATTATCCTCTACTATATTATGTCCTGTTTATGATAGTATACGTATATGATACGTCGTCTGGGTTGTATGTTGTTGTTGTGAATCTAATTTCTTGAGAATTCATTCAAACAAACGGTGATCTCACGGGATGAAAGCAAAATGAAGCAAAGGTGCTGAAAGCAAACTCCGCCCCTCAACTTAACTGTCATATTTTGACACTTTGACACAATAACACACAAGAGTGCAGACTCATTTTTGATTCAGACACTGAATTGATTCGATTCTCAAACACAGAGTTGAAGAGTTATTATGCCCTTATTCCAGAGCGACTCACTTTTTATTTCATGTAAACACCTGATCAGGTTAGGGTTAAGGGCCTTGCCTAGGGGCCCCTCCTCTTGACTTACACAATAATGACAATTTTGGGTTCATCACCTTCGTTAATTAACTACTCAACCTTTGTACCAGAAGTTGTTTTTGTACCAGAAGAATGTTCATCATACAACGCACAACATGTGCAACATTTTTTTGCAGCGTCCTCTAGGACTGAATCTCACAACCTTCTGGGTGCAGGCGTTACCGCCGAGCCACTGGAGGACCGCCGCTGATTATAGTTATCCGTGTTTTTCCCGGGCACGCTGTAATTTTCCGTGCGCTGTTTGGCCTCGTTTTGCCTGATAAAGAAAGACCACGTAGGTTTCTCGCGTTTGTAAATATTTTCCTCTGGTTCTTACATTATGTGGCCATGTGGCTCTGAAAAGAGAGGCGAGAATATGAGCGTGCGCACTCTCGTGTGTGTGTGTGTGTGTGTGTGTGTGTGTAATACGATGCAGATTCTCAGCGATGTGTTTTGATTTACGATGGACAGAAAGCAGCGGCCCTGCCAGTCAGTCGTCTGTAATAGAATGGCGCGAGGCCAAGGCCTAAACCCTCTCTGACCCGGCACCAGCGCGAGGGTTGGGGGGTGGCGTACAGGGCGGTGTGTCTGCACACACTTTTGGCGGCTCTGATAAAGACTAACGGCTCCATCAGTGTGAGGGTGCGAGGAGGGAGGGAGGGAGGAGGGATGGACAGAGTGAGGGGGGGGGGGGGGTGTGGTGTAAGGGGGGCGTTTGGGGTTTGGAGGAAAGCGGAAACACGGATCTCACAGGGGAAGGCTGAGAGATCTGCGGAGCCGTGTTTTATCTGCTGAATTAATCTGAGGGTTTGCGAGCATCTGCACGCTGCCCCCCCCCCCCCCCCCCCCCTCTCTCTCTCTCTCGTGGCTGTGCAGCTCTGTGCTGTCGCTCTCTCTGTGCCGTGCTGAGAGATGTGTTCATTCACAGCTTTCGCTGGTATTTGAGAAGGATCTCGGGCGGACTTTAGATGCTCACCATGCAAAGCTCATGCAAAGCGCTCGTCTCTGACACGAGATAACCTTTGTCTTAAAGTCAGTGGCTGAAAAACAGAACATGGAAAGCCTCGGAGAAGAAGAAAAAAAGAAAAAACTCCAGATGAGTCCAGCGATGTTTAGAATGCGTGTTACATTAAACTTGTTATGATGACGCACCGTTACGATTACAGGTTACAGGAAAATAATCAACAGCGGTATAACCTGCTCGTCATTAGCGATTTAAAGTGGATTAGTTCAGTTTTTTTATTATCCTGAGGTGTTTTTGCACATCAAGCTTCGTTACAGTTACGTTTCCTGTTGTGGAATATCCCTGAAACTCCAGCCTTCTTTCTTGCTTATCACTCACGGACTGACACTGGAGACTACTTCTTCTTCTTTCGCAAATCCGAAAACATATAAACTAGCGATAGGAGTCACCAAGGGCCCGCCGATACGATACGATATCATCACGATACCTGAGCGCTGATCCGATTTGTATTGCGATTCCCTAAGTATTTATTTTTTTTCTTTGTTTCGGATTTCATTATAATTCTAGCTACGCTATGCTGTCTGTAGGGGTGTGAATAGTTTAGAGTGCACCACCTGTAGGATCATAGAGGAACTACAACATTTTACATCCTCAAATGTGAACATATTGTATAAATGATTTTTTTTATGATAACCGTCCACGACACGATTGTTGAATCAGAACAGAATGAAACACGGAACAAACCTACAGAATGCCAAGCGCAAACCCGCACTTCAGGACAACACTCTTTTTTTTTTAATTGTCTCTGGAACAAAAAACTATTTCAATACCAGAAACTCCTCCATCACTCGCTTTGTTATTCTCTTTTATACCAAAAAAAAAAAAAACAGGATCACAGCTATGCTCAGAGTTTACATAAAAAGGTGTGTAATTATTCGGCGCCTGCTTTTGCGTCATCCGCTTTGGCGTGACTCATAACTGAACCAGATTTTTGGGTTTAGGAGTGTGTGTGTGTGTGTGTGCCCGTGTGTGTCGAAGTTAAACGAGAGAACGGAGGAAACCTGAGTTTGAGGAGGAAACCTTTTTAACAGATATGAGAGAGAGAGTTTTTCTCAATGATCATGCAGAGAGGAAGTCATTTGTCGCCCCAGCTGTGTTTCGATGAAGACACGTGTGTGTGTGTGCGTGTGCGTGTGTGTGTGTCCTCGAGCCAGCGATATTAATAGGACAAAAGAGGCCAACTGTGCTTCATTTATTCGAGCTGCCTCTTTTGTTATCGCTTTGTCTTCCTCGTCGCTGACCCTAGACACACTTTCTTATGTCTCTCTCTCTCTTCTACTGATCTAGTCTTCTCTCACGCACACACACCCATGCACGTACGCACACACACACACACACACACACACACACACACACACACACACACACACACACACACACACACACACACACACACACGCAGGCAAGAGTACATGAAGAGTAGCTCATCTGTGCTGCTTGTTTGCATATCAATCTGAGCTGCAATCAAATGCAAACAAAATAGTCTGAGAGAGAGACGGAAAGAGACAGAGAGAGAGAAAGAGAGAGAGAGACGAAGAGAGAGACAGAGAGACGGAGAAGTGCACACTATGTAGTGCACTAAATGTGACAAAGATGAGGACACAACTGACCAGTTTCCTCATAGTGTAGTGATGGAGAGAGTGTGTGTGTGTGTGTGTTTGTGTGTGTGTGTGTGTAGGGTTTTTTTAGGATTTTTTAGGAAAACAGCAGAGAAAGAGCTCAGCACAGCGCTCAGGTCAGGGAGCAGGAGTGAGTGCCACGTCATGGGCGGGCACACACACACACACTTCCAAACACCTCATCGTTTTGCTTTCGTTCGCACGCTTACATCTTTGATCACCGAAGTCTGGTCGATCTCAGAGGATTAAACACGAATCCGTTCAGCTCACAGAAACTCGAGGAGGCTTCAAAGAGAGAGAGAGTTCCTCCACACACACACACACACACACACTGTGTACAGGATGAAGCGAATATCAGACAAGATCAGAACACAGAGAGAGAGAGAGAGATGTCAGAATATTATTTATAAAAATAATTCCTATTGTAATAATGCAATCTTTAAATAATGAATTTAAATGTATTTAATTAAAATTTTCCTGTTAATTTAGGATTTTCCCCTTTTTTTAAATAAAAAATGTAATAATTTCACAGAAGTTTGTTCTTCACTCAATACCAAATGTCATTTTGTAGATATGAAATAACATAATTTTATTAGATATTTACAGATTTTATTTTACTCGATATATATTATACATAAATATTTCATATATTTCATAATATGTTATATTATGTTACATTGAATATATTAAGGAGTTAATTTTATATTAAATACAAACAGGGATTTGATCCTGAGGGTGTTTTTTTTTTTTTTTTTTTTAGAAATTAAAGCTGCTGTAATTAAACCTCAGCTTGTTTCTCTGCCCTTAAAATGAGTCATGCAGTGTTTGAAGCTCTCTCTCTCTCTCTCTCTCTCTCTCTCTCTCTCTCTCTCTCTCTCTCTCTGTGGTCAATGAGTAAGGCTCAGGTTTGGCCGTGTGTCTCGTTAGCTTGACCGCAGCTCGACCAGCCGATCTTCGGTTTGTGAAGACAAACCGGACCGTCAGATCCTCATCGTCTCTCTCGCCGCTTCTCCGCCTCATCGTGACGTCCGAGTATCGAACGGATCGAGTGTGCCGTGTATATCAGGCGTTAACTCTGTTTACCTTCAGACTATTAACTTGTAACGGGGTCGTTTGACAGCCGGGGCATCTGATTGGCCGGCTGTGCTTGTGGGCGGGTCCAGTGTTGTTTATATGCTCTGAATGGAATGTATAATTACCCGCAGCTCTGATCGCTATGGAAACCACTCAGAAAGTCCTGTTCCGTGCTGCTCAGTGCAGAACACACACACACACACACACACACACACACACACACACACACACACTCAGAGTTCCCTGTCTGCTGGCATGCCATTTAGAAAATTTACTGTACACAGCTTTCAAGGCTGAGGCCATTTCCTGTCTCCTTCATTGTTTTTGGCTTGATGGAGTGTATCCTGCTAAACTGTATATTCCTATCACAGCTAGAACACACACACACACACACACACACACACACACACACACACACACACACAAACACATACTGAACTACGACTACCTTTGTTTTTTTGTTTTTTGTGTTTTCTCCCCTCTTCTCATACAGAAAAAAGTGAAAGCGCGAAAGCATCATAATTTTATTTTATTAGATTTTTCTTCATTTCGTTCAAACATTTTTGAAGCCCTTGAAGCGCTAAAAAAAATGCAGCGGCGCAATATCCCGGGCTCTGCGAATCATCTGCTTCTGTAGACAAAACGGCAAATAAAGTTGTCCCATATCTATAGGTATGGCGCGGGCCCTGAATGCCGTCAGATGGCGGTTTGAAGCGTTGTTCTACTCTGTACATTTGTATTCGATTAACCTCTCACTCGTTCTTCTCCGTGCAGATTCTCCAGACTCTATGCCTGCTTCCACTGAAACTGGGGGAACGATACATTCAGCCCCTGTGGGGTTTTCAGGTAAGAACTTACATCTATATATGCTGAGATATCCCATCCTCTCTCTCTCTCTCTCTCTTTTGCTTCAGTTCCTTTTCGTCAGTGCTTGGTCTACGTGACCTTTCTGACCTTAGTTTTTCAAAAAACTTTTAGAATATGTGCCATAAACACGCCCCTCCAGCACTTTTTCTTCCTAAGCAGCACGAACGTCGACCTGACTTCTTGTTATTCCTTTTTCAGCCTAAATCCGTTAAACAGCTGCTTATTATCAATATTTTCCGAAGTCGCGCTCGCAGCCGAACGGATACAGAGTGTTTACGAGAGGCGCTTGGAGGCAGAGCGGCAGCGGGCGAGATTGGAGGGGGGTGCAAGCGGTTGTTTGGTGTGTGTGTGTGGGGGGGTGGTTGGGGCGGTGCTGTGTGTTTGGTGAAGTAGTGAAGGAGAGAAGGGGAGGCAGGGTAAGAGAGATGGATCGAGAGACTCGCTCTGGTCTCTGCCTGCTTTATTCATACAGATGTTTCTCATTAGTGAGACTTTAAAGCTGTTTTTCTTGTTCTTTTTTTCTTTCTTTCTTTTTTTTTTAAACATGATGGTGGGTGTGCGCTGCCCTGCTCTCCATCTCAGCTCTTAGCTCTCAGTGTGTGTGTAGATCAGGTCTGAGATAGGCGCATAACTTCTCTGCAAAAAAAAAAAAAAGGGAAAGAAAGAAAGAAAGCAGCAGCGCATAAACACAGAGCTTTAAAATGTCTGGGCTTCATGGTTGAGGTGTGGGTTGATAGGTGTGTGTGTGTGTGTGTGTGTGTGTGTGTGTGTGTGTGTGTGTGTGTGTGTGTGTGTGTGTGTGTGTTTGAGAGTGAGTGATGGACGTGCTGGATTATGTTGCCTGTGCTGGAGCTGCTCTGCTCCCCTTCGCTGGCCTCTCGTGTGCCCCGCCGTTTGTTTTACCTCTCCTTTGTGTGTGTGTGTGTGTGTGGAATGAGGATGAAAAGCTTGCCGCCAGTGTGCCGACAGCAGCGTGCAGTGCAAACAAAACCCGCTAACATCATTCCACCTTCTCTGCTCCACTCCTCTCACATTTTATACCACGCTACCCACTGTGAGTTTGTGGAGTCGAAGGGAACTAAGCCTGTCTTTCATCACCTCTCCTCCTCCTCCTCGTCCTCGTCTTTCCCTTTCGCTCCAACCCTCTACCCCTCGTCCACTATTTCACCGTCCCTCCTCCCTCACTTTGCCTCCTGGTTTTGGGTCAGTTGGATGAATAAAGCTCAGAGAGGGAGGGAAACGGGGAAAGGCAGGGCCTCTGGAGCCAGAGAGTTGATTTCTCTGGCAGAGGAAGACGAGCGCGATCCCTCGGGGGCTTCACACAAAAGAGGCTCGTTCCTCCCGAACGCTTCGCTCTGACCTCCTGCCCCTCTCACTCTAGCCTTTGCTGGGTCCGAAAAGTGATTATGGAGGACGGAGAGTGAGAAATTTAACCCTTTCAGACCTGAAACGTTTTTAAACCACTATACAAAGTGCTTGTCAGGAAAATAGACGGCACTGTTAGATACTGAATCGACTACGAGATTTACACTTGGATTATTTCAAGACTGAATCTGTGGTCCCATGCGGAAGCGGACATTTTAATGGGTGTTGTGTCCAGTGCTGTATTGCTAATGCTAGGTAATTAATCAAGTACCCTCTCAGAAGAAACATATTGCGTGTGAAGGATGGCCAGAGGTTATTGTTTAGATCTTATTGAGCTGTGTAGATTTAAATGGTAAAATATTGTGAAAGCAGGGAGAAGTGTGAGTTTGCTTTGGCTGTCTTGTGAGGTTTGTCAGTTTTTGGCTTTCAGCTACAAGACCTTCGATCTTCTCATAGACAGAAGCAGAATTCTGGTTGTTGGAAAAAGGTTTGAACCAGAACCTTGATGGAAACGGTGAAGCCATCATCATGCCATACACCACAAGCAAAGATGGCGGATTAAAAATCTTATCTATACGAAGCAGTGAACCGAGAAGCTGGACAAACCATCAGCTCTTGCAGTGGCTTAAAGGTAAAAGAGAAGATCGAGTGGCACTTGCTGGAACTGAACGGGTTCAAACCCACGACACGGTTAATGCAGAGCTTCTCCGGCACAAGGTTTCACTCTGCCTCGATTCCCATGGTGCTCCTGAGCAAACACAGAATGTTACAGCGTTTCACTGAGGCATTCGTTTGCACCAGAGACGCCTTGGAATGTTCAGAGAGGGCTTGTGTTGCAGGTCCAGTGGAAAATCTGAGGCCAAGTGAAAGCACGACTGGCGTCCTGCTCCTCCTGAGGGGTAAATAAGTCGCGTGGGGGGAGGTAAATAGGCATCTCCATAGCTGTCGGCTTGACTGACGCATCTGCCCCATCAGACCAGGCGTGTCAGGGGTGGAGCCGAGGGAAAAACATATTTCTCCAATTTCCTTACGACGTCTTCAGAAGACGGTTTTATCGATTTCAGAAGTAAACAAGATAGAACAAGAGGGTTCTGTCGTCTCCTTTATTGTCCTTGCGTCTTAGATGTCAGAGCGCCGTGTGTGTGCTAGTGTGTGTTTGTGTGTCTAAGCCTGAGTGGGATTACTGGACGAGCTAACTCAGTGTGTGTTGTTTGTCCTGGAAAGCTGGGGTTTATTAAGAGTTAGCCTCAATCCGAGAGCCGCCACCAACAGACAAGCACGCTAGGCTGGAGGCCAGAGAGAGAAAGAGAGACAGAGAGAGAGAGAGAGATGAAGTAAAGGACTTGCTTAAGATGTTGAATCTTGTTTATTGGAACTTTCTTCGTAGTCTTTCACTGATGTTACAGTATCTACAGTTTGGACTGGATGATTAAAGGTTTCACGAAAATCCACTTTAAATTGTTTAACCTGAATAAATATTTGTGTTTGCAAGGGTTTCGGGGTTTATGGAAGACGAAAAGGGTCAAAACATGTTTGAGTTAAACTTGCGGATTATGGATCGCCACAAATAATACTTCGTAATTGGACTAACTTTAAAATAGTCGTTTAAAAAAACAGCATAAGATGATAATTATAAACCAAAAACAAAATGGAAAGAAAGATTTTTCCTTTCATTAAACATGAATTTCACTTTTCTCCTCGGTAGGTATGCTAGCTAACGTTGCTGCGTTGAGATATCGATGTTGGCTGGGTGATTAGCAGTGTTGTAGCTATCATCTTGTTTGAAAGTTGGATTTTCATTACAGATTGTAAAACATTGCTTGAGTTCATCTGTTATACTGTTATTAACAGCAGTTATAATGATGTCATACACATGGTTAAGTGCACAATATTGTCGCTAATGAATAATATGTAGAAACCGGAGATCATCGTTATAATAAACTGATATAATATTAAGTGAAGTTTTCACATGGCGGTATCATGCTTAAGGGGTTGGTTGCCAAAGTTACCATAAAGCAAACATGGATTTTTCAAAATGGAAATGAGATGGAAAGAATCTTGTAGAAATAATTCAGTATGTGTGTGTGTGTGTATGCATAAGTAGGATGAAGGTAAGCAACCGTGTTCTAAGATATTGCATTTGAGTGTGTGAACTGTGCATGAGTGCAGTGTAAGGTGAGAGCAGGGCGTTTGGGGGTGGGTGTTGCTGAACACCAAGCTCCACGCGCGCTTCCTCTGCGCGGCTAAATTTACTCTGAGGGGTCTCGTTAAGTGGCGCTACAGCGAGCTGATCCAGAAACGGCCCGAGTCCAGGCTGCTCAGAGTCACAGGGTTCTGAGCTGATCCAGGAACACCTTCCTGCGTGCACACAGCTCGGGTTCCTCCTGGCTCGCTCTCTGTAGACCGCGGACTGACCTTCGTTATGAGGGCAAGTGTGAGCGGGGACGAGAAGAAAAAAAAAACAACAAAAAAAAACGGGGCACTTCAGCACTTTAGAGACCTGCGATTCATTCCTTCGGTTGTTTGGGTTAGCTATGGAGGAAAGGGCAGCACAGGAAATGACATCATTCCTCGGAGGAAAAAGCACAGGCTCCTTTTTGGGCAGGGCGCTTTTGGTTTGGTGGAAAGAAAACATTTCGAGAAAAAGAAAAGACACAAAATGAAGCTGGAAGGAGAGGTTTTTTTTTTTTTTTTTAAGGAGCGACGCTGGAAGAAAAGAGAGGCGTCTCTCTAATTTCAGAGGCTCTGTGCCACTTTTCTGCTCCGAGGCAAGGCCTCTTTCATTACTGCCCACTTCCTCCCTCAGCAGTGCAGCCAAGCTCTGTGTGTGTGTATAAGTGTGTGTGTGTATAAGTGTGTATAAGTGTGTATAAGTGTGTGTGTCTGTTGCGCTGGGGTTTTGGCTAGCCGCTGCTCGCCTCGTGTCATTATACTGCCCTCGAACGGTCCTGAGAGAGCGAGAGAGAGAGAGAGATGGAAGGAATGAGAGCGCCTTTGAGAGAGCCATTAAAAGGGAGGAGAAAAGCCACTACTGAGAGGAGACTTTTTGAACCGGCGAGTTCTTTTTAACCGCGCGAAGACGACAGACTCGGCCCCCAGGAAACGGACCCGACCGCCAGGCCGCAATAGGAATAACACTCATCCCTCACTCATCCCTCATTCATCCCTAAGTTTACACACTGTGTACAAGAGTGAGATGTCTTGCTTGTTGTCCTTTATCCCTGTCTCCTCTGAGACGGTCTCCGCGTTCCTAGAGTGTGTGTGTCATTCTTTTTCTTGTGCAAGGGCCAAAAAAAAAAAAAAAAAAAGGAGAGTGAGACAGTATATCAATCATACACACACACAAACATACACACACACACACACACACACACACACACACACACACACACACACACACACACACGTGTGTGTGCAGGTCTCCAGGATGTCTGGTGTCTCTCCTCCGCTGATGCAGTGTGAGTGGTTGTGGTTACACACATTATAATTAATAGTCATCATTTAGAAGGGAAGGGAAAAAAAAAAACGGAGCCACAACAATGTCAGAGTCTCCACTCGACTGGTGTGACTGGTTGTCTAATGCCACACACACACACACACACACACATACATGCGTGTGTGAGAAAGCTTGGTTCCCACGGCGATTGATAACATCCTGGACACGGAACAATGCTGCTGGTTGTTCTGTTCTCTGTGTGTGTGTGTGTGTGTGGGATGATTTCTCTAGTGGACAGCAAGCGGTGAATAGCACAGGTTAATGACATCACTGATTGTTTATATTAAGGTGTGTGTGGACATTCTGTGAATCCGAGCCTTACCCAACACTATAAAAGTGTTTTATTAGTCTAGATTGCATCACAGACCTTTGACCTGCGCTTCACACACGTTTGGGAGGTGATTCGCGGATCACGTGACCGCACCGCAAGACGATTCGAACCACACGCGCACGTGACGCGACCTCGCCGTAATGCTGTGTGACGCTCCGACATGCAGTTTATAATCAGGTTTCTTAAAGAATCAGTTTTCATGTCATATTGCCATGTTACTCTCTCTCTCTCTCTCTCTCTCTCTCTCTCTCTCTCACACACACACACACACACACACACACTGCGCACAATAGAGGAAGAGGTGAAGTATTTCCTGTGTGTCGAAGCCTTTTCCTGTTTTGTGTGTTTCAGTCCTGCGTGCATCGTTCATCGTCGCTCTTATGTAATGTCCCTTTCCTAATTAGAAATTTCCTTTATTGACTCGCTTCCCTCTGTGGAGTCGTGCATGCACACACACACACACACACACACACACACATGTTGGCAGGAGAATGAAAAAGCCTCGCAAAAATTTTTAATACTTTCTGTTTCCAGTAATATTGATGTGTGTGTGTTGTGGTCAAACAAAGGCAGGCAGAACAAAAGTAAACCTCCCCCCCTGACCTCTGACCTTCTTCACCCTACACCTCCCTAGGACACACACACACACACACACGCACACACCATCACTTCCTACATAAATAGCCAGACTGTGTCTAATCAATAAGCACAGCTTATGTGACATGCGTATGTGTGTGTGTGGCTATCCCGAGTTTATGGAGTCAGACAGAACTAATCATTAACTTTTCCAGACTGCACGTTGTCTCCAGTCTCGCCTTAATCAGCAGCCTCCGACCCGCTGTCTCTCTCTCTCTCACTCTCTGTCTGTCTGTATGTCTGTCTCGCTCTTTTTGTCTGTCTCTATCTCTTTCTTTGTCTCTCTGTTCCCTGTCTGTCTGTCTGTCTCACTCTCTGTCTGCTTTTCCATTTCTCTCTCTCTCTCACTCTCTCTCTCTCTCTAAGGTGTACGGTCGCTGGGCGATGTGGACGGCACGTCAAGTTGTTAGCTGGGAAATGAGAGCTCGCTCTCTCTCTCTCACTTTTATCACTTTGCATGGACTTTATAAAGGTTGTATACACAAATCTCCTTAAAAGGGAACAGTTTGCCCCTGACCCACTGTGTGTGTGTGTGTGTGTGTGTGTGTGTGTGTGTGTGTGTGTGTGGCACAGTGACCAAAGGGAGCCGCTGTATGCAGACGTAGTGCTATTACCTGAGGCTATGTGTCTGCACCAGGGATTTAAAGTTCACACAGTGTGTGTGTGTTTGTGAGTTGTCCTCTTGCTGAGGGAGGGGAGACAGACAGACAGACAGGATGGGGGGAGGGGTCAGGGGGGGGGGTTAGGGGGGGGGGTCTTTTATCCAGAGCAACAGACGTGTGGAGGGAGCGCAGGGGCTTGAAACACTCCAGATGAGGCTACAAAAGAGACACGGAGCAGGACAAGAAGGCACACACCTCCCCGTGCGTGTGTGTGTGTGTGTGTGTGTGTTCGTCCTCATGTTGCAGGCTCTATTTTGGGAGCCTCTTTGCGCCTGGCTGTCACCGTGTCAAGCGGGTTGACACCGGGGCCACCCGGCCTACCGGCACCATGACGCCACACACACACACACACACACACACAGAATTACCTGTTCACACACATATCAAATGTCTTTTATTTGCCATCTAATGTCCGTTAATTCTAAATAAATAAATTATCTAACTGTTTGTATTACTATAAAATTTATTAAAAAGAAAAAGAAAAAAAAATCTCAAAAATGGAATTTAAAAGTGTTTTATTGACAAGAGCCCCGGCTAACAGGAACTGGCGCTTCCCATAATGCACTGGGGCGCTGCATATTTCCACTCTAGCGCTCAAGTGAAATAAAGTTAAAGGCTTAGTCGTTAAACTCGAGTCTCGGCGTAGTTGATTAGAACACACACACACACTTCGTCCTGTATCCTTAATGATCAACATGGCGGCCAGTGCGCGATGAGTGTGTGTGTGTGTGTGTGTGTTGTGTAAGGAGTTGAGTGTTATCCTGTAAAAGGACACTAAGCTGGCGGATGAATGCTTTAGGCTGTTTGTGTGTGTGTGTGTGTGTGTGTGTGTGTGAGAGAGAGAGAGAGAAATATCACAGTGGTTTCAGGCTGTGATGACAAGCCCAGACAGGCAGCTATATAATGACCCCAGACGCCACGTCTCCCTCTCTTCCTCTCTCCCTGTCTCTGTGCAATAACAAACAGCAGGGTGTCCCAGTGCCCACGCTCGAGCTGACACACACACACACACACACACACACACACACACACACACACACACACACACACAGGCTTGGGAAGAAAAGAAAAAGAAAGAAAGAAAGAAAGAAAGAAGAGAGGCACTTTAGGAAGCATTTTAAAATGCACAGGGGAGAATAGTTTCCTTCGTCTCTCTCTCTCTCTCTCTCCTAATGAAGGTTGGGGATGGTGTAATGACAGATAAAGCCAGTGATAAAGCACCAGCGCCTGTTCAAAGCTCAGCCAAATTACTGCCTGCGCTCTCCCTTCTCGCAGATGAAAGGAAGCGAACGAAGGAAAAGAAGGAGGGAGAGAAAAGAAAAAAATGGGGAACAGAATAAAGCAGGGATGCTGGGAGTTCCAGTCCTTCTTTTTTTTTCTTTTCTTTTTTTATAATTGACTCCCTGTCCCAGCTCATACATCCAGCGTGCACGCAATTCATGCTAGTATTGTATATATATTTATATATATTTCACTTTTTCTGATTTCCGACTTTCCACCTCGAGTCGGAATTCCTTCTCAGGAGCTCGAGACGTATTCCCGGACGGCGCCGGGCCGAGCAACGGACACACGCTGAACCGTAGGGGACGTAGTGCATCTTCGCTGGAAATGAGCCGCATACGAAGCTCGAGCGTCGGAAATGATGTCATTGTGAATGACATAAATGATTTCTGTGTCCGAATGTAGCGTAAAAGAAAGTGTGTGAGGAAAAGGAAAGGACGGGCGTTTACAGCTGCCGTGATGTTCAGTGTTTTTACGCTTTTTATGGTATTTGGGAGACGGAATTATTCAGAGCGACTTGCACAAGTGCTTTTGAGTCATCAGTACCATGGGTACCATCCTTATCACCAGTACCATCAGTACCCTCAATATCACCAGCATGATCAGTACCATCAGTGCCATAAGTAACATTAGTATCATCAGTACCATCAGCCTAAACCACCCTTAGGTGTCTTTTGTGGCTTTTTTTCAGTAGCTTCCGGTGTGTAAACACAAGTGTATAAAAAGTGCGTCTGAAATAATGAAGGACTCTGACACGCAGAACTAGCGTTGAAAGTGAACTAAGAAGGAGGAAAGAAAGAAAAAAGAAACAAATTCCTGTGTTTCTCCCCCCATTGGCTCGTCGCTGCTTGGAGCCAGAGTTCTGTGGGATTGAGATATGGAGAGACGACGGAGAGAGAGCGAGAGAGAGAGAGAGAGAGGCTTGAGGCCATGTTAAGGGGGAAGGAAACTAGAGCCGGCGTGGCTCTGATAGTTTTTTCCCCTCGACTCTGCTCAGGGAAATCCACAAGAAGTGAGCTCTGTGTGTGTGTGTGTGTGTGTGTGTGATAGAAAAAGCCGGTGAGATCAATGTGCTATGCTAGGACACATTCCTCCATCTCCTCTGTTCAGTGTTTCAGCCGAGCAAAACTTCTCCCGCATTAAAGGAATACTCTGGAGGTTGTTTTTTATTAAATTATGATTCCTTGATCTTGCTCCACTGATTTAGCAACTTTGTGTGTGTGTTTGTGTGTGTGTGTGAGATTACACAAGCGCAAGAATTTTGATGCGTTTTTACAATTGTGTGCAAAGAATCGATGCAAACCTGTTCTTATGATACCGGAAGTCTTCGGGCATATGTTCGAGTCGGCGTTGTGTGAAGGTGTTGGTGAACTCGGGTTTCATTTTTTAATTCCTAATATTAATAACAGGAGGTTAAAATTGTGAGGGAGGTGTAGCTGAGCAATACGTTTTGTTCGAGTTTGACTTTCTCAAGTTTGTCGGTTGAAATTTGAGCACATTTTAAAAATCTCTCTAAAAATCAAGATGATAAAAAATCATCTTAAAATCCCTCAGACTTTGGAGGTTAGTTAGGAGCTTTTCCACCAAACACTGAAACTGGATCACGGGTTTAAAAAAGAAAAAAAAGAAGCAGTTCTCCGAGTTCCCCGTTCAGGCTCGATGTTCGTTCCCGGCGCGTTCCTGGCGAGCCGATTACCGCTGAAAGCAGTCCGCTGTGGTTTCTTTTTTTTTTTCTCACTTCGTCGTTAGCGAGCTGCGCGGCTACACACGGCGTTGAGATGAGCGGCACATCCAGTGTAAACACGTCTTGATGACGGCTCGCGCATCTCCCAGTTCCTCGACACGCAATCCTCACATTCCTGCAGCGTTTCCTCCCTGACGATGGAATCGAGGATCCGAGGGAGGTCTGGCACCGAATCCCGTCCCGGGGCGCCAGGGGGTTTCACAGATTAGGGTTCGGATTCGGGTTCGGATACGGCGCGCGTGTGAGGAGTGTGTTGTCAGCGGAATCCGTTCTATCTTGGTGTAAAGATGGAACACGGTCCTCCTCTTCTGTCTGTATTAATGCAGTGTGATGCGATATGATAGTAGGTGGATACTGTGATCCATTTGATGGCGATACACTTCTTTCGGAAAATATCAGACAATATAAGTGTATGCTCAGACACAATGGTGCTCAGGTGTAGCTTTGCTGGTCACTGGGGTGATACTCTGTCTCTGTATCAGCTGGAAAGGAAGATATAGTGTGCCTTTAAATAAGATTCATGGTCATAAATACTGGGATCGTAATCAGTAAAGCTGACGTAAAAAAACGTGCTGTACATGTATGTGGTGTTTAGCTTAGTTGAAAGATACAAGCTGTAGCTTGTAACTACAGGTGTAGAGTCGCTCGCTGAACCGTGTTTTCATCTCTTTTTCTTCATTGTTTTCCTCTTTTGTCTTTGGTAACAATTCTGGTAGCTGTTCCTTATCATAAAGAGATCTGAAATTGTCACGATATGATATTTTCACATTTCTTCAGGAGTTTCAGACTGCGTCGCTAACTGTCAGTCTGCGGTTAGCGTTCAGGTCTCCTCCCTTCCTCTCTCTGTGTACCTCTCTCTTTCTATATCTGTCATGCTTTCATTTCCCATCATCTCGCGTGGTTCAGTTTACCTTTATTCAGCTGCTATATTGGATATACACTGCCACTATCGAGTGCACTCACTAATCCCTGTTTGCTTTTGCGTGTGTGTGAACAGATTCCCAAGGTCTTCAGGAGTGTGGCGAGCGCGAGCACTGGTGTGTGGTGGCGTACTGGGAGGAGAAGACGCGCGTCGGCCGACTCTATTCGGTCCGCGAGCCATCGCTGGACATCTTCTACGACCTACCTCAGGGCACGGGCTTCTGCCTGGGCCAGCTGTGCTCGGAGAGCCGCAGCGCGCTCGTGCACATGGTGCGGCCCAAAATCGGCTACGGCATCCAGCTGAGCCGCGAGGCCGACGGCGTCTGGTTGTACAACCGCAGCCGATACCCCATCTTCGTCAAATCGGCCACGCTGGACGACCCTTCGTCACGAACTCTGCTCGTGCACAAGGTTTTCCCCGGGTTCTCCATCAAAGCCTTCGATTACGAGAAGGCCAAAAGCCTGCAGAGACCCAACGACCACGAGTTCAGCCATCAGCCGCGCGCCGGATTCACCGTGCAGATCAGCTTCGTCAAGGGCTGGGGTCAGTGCTACACCAGACAGTTCATCAGCAGCTGCCCCTGCTGGCTCGAACTCATCTTCAATAACCGATAGCCACAGGCCCCGCTCACGCCCACGCCCTCCCCTTTCTCTGTCGCTATGGACATGGACTGGCCCTGACCTCGTTTTGGGACTATTTGCTATATTTTTTTTTTTGTGACAGAGTAAGAGAAAGAAAAAGTTCTCCAGAAGATTTTACGACAGAAGAAAAAAAAAGAAAGAAAGAAAGACCCGTGACGGGTTTTTATTAAAGACTTTAAAAGATTTAATTAAGTGAAATAAAAGTTCAAAATGTATTGTTATATATAAATATATTATTACTTGTAAATACGAAGACGTTTTATATGCATCGTTATTTATGTATTGTGCAGTGTGTTGATAGAAATAGAAAAGATGCACTTTGCTTAATATAAATGCACACCGGAGAAATGCCAAAATTAAAAAAAAGTAACAAATCTAATTTACTTCTGTGGTTATGTGTTTTGTTTCTGGGAAAATTCACACTTCTGAGGCTGGGGAATGTGGAAAACTATGGAGATTCCAACAACAACAGCAACAAAAAAAGGAAATTCCAGTTATAAATGTGCACTGCCTTTGTAATATATACATATGTATGTATGTATCTCTTATGCAACAATTACGAATGGGAATCACCAGGGACTAATATCTTCACGATACCCAGGTGCCGATTAGATTTTTATAAATATCAAAGTTTTATAAATATCTCTATTCAATATTAATTTTAGATTTTTATTAGCTTAGAGTGCACCACCTGTAGGATTATAGAGGAACTGCAGCATGTTATCCCTTCAAATGCAAACATATAATAATAATAATAATAATAATAATAAAGGGTAACAATAAAAAAAAAGTTTTGGGCAATACATAAATTCAAAATTGTGTTTGAAACGTACACAGTATGATATGCAGCGAAACGCGAATAGAAAGATTTCACTACAATGAATTGCACAAAAATTTCACAAAAAAAATAGAATTAAATTAAAGCTTCAATAAAACTTTAATAAAGACTGGAGATATATCCTAGAATAGATTTTTTCCACATCTCTAGTTAGCGCTAATTATCTGTTCAGAAAGTTTTTATAACTTTTTATAACAGAACCCAACATCACCGGTTTATCGCAGGAACCAAATATTTCCGTTTTATATCTCCATCCCGGGTTTCTGAAACGACGTTACACAAACGAACGATAGGATTCAGGAAATCATCTGAGAGAAGACGTACATTCACTAGCATATTTGACAGCTCCTTTGTCTTTGTGTGTGTGTGTGTGTGTGTGTGTGTGTGTGTGTGTGTTATATTCCCTCTCCTTTTTTAAACACACTACTCTTTAAACACGCTCACCTTCCTCTCTCATTAAGACACTCGGACCTGAGAGGAAGGAAGCTGATATAATGGAGCATGTCAAAAAACAACACACACGTTTCCCTCGGACATCTTCACTGTCTGAAGTTTGTTACTTTCCCATGGAAACCGGCGCTACGAGGATTATGTGATTCCGTGCTAACAAGTAAAGGGCGCTAGTACAGTGCGTGCCAGTTTAATCGTCGATTTGTTCAGTTTTTTTCAGACTCCATTATGTCTTCATCAGATAACAATATTTATAAAACCAGACAAAAGAGTGTCTCAGAGCTAAAAACAGTCATCTCTTCATCACACAGCTGATGTAGCGCATTGTTCTGTGGCACGCCCTGCAGGTAGTTAGCATAGCACAAAGTTTTAAGATCTGATAATGTACTCTTGACATGTCTACATATTTTAAATTAAAGCATTCTGTTGTTTTTTTCCCCTATAAAAATGGTTTTATCGAAGGAAATGTTTAGTCTGAGTCGAAGGTGCGTCTCATTTTAGCTAATTCTACGCGACGATAAGCTTCTCCAGCTTGTTAATCAAAACTAAACACACCAAACATGTTTTCTTAAATTTCACTCCTGGCCATAATAATAATAATAATAATAATAATAATAATAATAATATGACAGAAAAACAGGCATTAGCATAATAAGCATTAGCATAGGGCTGTATTTTATAGAGAACTCTTGTGCTGTTAGCATAGTGTAAAAGCAACTGGTGGTTTGAGAATCAAAATGAAATGAAAGAGAAAAATAGGACATCACGACCGCTTAGACGTGAACCTACGACTTTTCCAGCTTTTTAATTCTGACCTACGCAACATTGAACATTTTCTCCTTTAATGCGCTGCTCTAATTCAGTGGAATGGGGGAAGTGTCTGATTCCAGACGGCTGTCTAGACGCAGTCCCTCCCCCTCCTGCTGGCTCTCATATGGGTGTCTGTTGGGGGGGATTAGCCCCGTAAGCTTTCTTTACGCTCCACGTCCGAGCTCAGACCTACATTCCTAAAAGCCAGATTCCCCTGTAACATCCACAACCCAGACGCAGCGCGGCAAGGACGGCCAACCTGAATGCTGCTGCCAGGTTAGGGGTCAGATTCCTGATGAACGTGTTGAGCAGGAGGGCTTGTTCGCCGTTACATCTCTATCCCTTTGTACCTCAGTGCTGAGTAACAGTACCGTCACCGCGTCACTCTCCATGTGCTGCTAATGCTTCTAAAGCTGATGCGCCCGTCTGAGCTGCTCTCGCAGCGAGCCTGAGGAAAATGACGTGTTTCTCTAATCTGGACGTGCGACATCAGAATTAACTTTATTTTGTAGGTCAGGACGTCTAGCCTGTACTGTGATGCATGTAGTGCTCTTATACAAGCACAATATTTAGCATTATTTACTCAGGCTTCGTTTAATGTTCATCAAAAGACTTCGTTTAATCATGTTGTCTAATAGAATCTTAAAAGGGTGTTGATAAAATACCCAGTATCAGTATCAAAATGACTGATCAGATATCAGAAGCTGTAAAAAAAAAAAAAAAGGCAAAAAACGGAATTGGACTTGGGGGAAGAAATGAATGTTTGAAACAGGAATCATTTCCTAAAAAAGAGAATTTCTTCTTTCTTCTTCTTTTTTTTTAGGATTGATTTAAGTCCATGTATACTTCATATTGTATTATATTTGTTTAATGGAATTGCAATGTACATTTTTTCATAAAAAAAAAAAGTTTAGTACTTTTTAAAGAAAACAATATTGTATGTGATCTTTGCAATATTAATAACTATATTACATTACTTAATTAAGGTTACAAGCTTGGCAGGTAAAATTATTTAATATGATTGAAAACATTTTTCTATTTTTAATGAAATTTAATAAAATATTTTATTCATTATTAAAATACAAAATAGAAAAAAATTTAACTGAAAGTATATACATTAAACATTGTATGGGAATCCTCACAAAATTAACAGATATATTATATAACTAAAATAATATTATAAGAATGCCTGGAAAAATAATGCAATATATATAATAAAATATATATAATATATTTAAAATATAAAAAATATATAAAATAAAATATATTAAAAATTAATTGTAAAAAATCTTAAATATCATATGGAATTCATTACAATATTGATAACTATATTATATTATTTAGTTAATATTGCAAGATTGACAGGTAAAACAATTTTTTTATTTTGTAATTTTTTATTATTATTTATAATTTTATTCATTATGGAAATAGATTTCAAAAATATATACTGTATATATTAGGTTATAAAAAAATATTTTATTAATAAAATATACATTAAAATACATTTAAAATATATTGTGTAGTAAATATTGTATGGGAATCCTCACATAATTAATAACTTATTATATTACTAAAATAACATTACAAGATTGACGGGACTGTTTTAAATAATTTTTAATAAATGAAAATATAATTGATATTGTATGGTAAATAAAGTTTAGAAATAATTACATTATTGATAACTATATTATATATTGATAACTATATTAAATAAGTATAAGATTTTTTAAAGTATTTACAAGTATTGCAAATTTTAATATATATTTTTAGATTAGCATATTAAAATAGCAGAATTTTACAACATGATACAACATATCAGTAGAATAATAAGATTCTGGCATTAAATTCTTTTGGCATTGTTGTTGCTCTTAAACACTCATTAACTCATCAACACAATTTGCAGACAGACTTTTTTCAATATTCCATTTTTCAGGAAGTACTTTTAATATTTTCCAGTAATTAACTTTTTTTCCACATCAAAATTGCTTGAGTTTTAAACCTATATACATTGCATTTTAGATTAGGATTATTTCCTCATAAATGTAAAGGGCTGACATTCTTATAATTTTCTCACATCATAATTTTCCAAATTTCCTTTTTTTCTTTTCTTTTGCTATTTCTTTATATTAATATATATTGATGTGATTAATAAACATATCCAACAGAGCTTGTTGAGTAGAAGAATGGGTCTGGTTAAAACTCACATACACATACACACTCTCTCACACACTGATGCCTGTGTTAGCGGGGCAGGAGCCTCAGAGAGAGAGAGATAAGATGAGGAATGTGTGTGTCTCGCGCTCCCTGCTGCCAGTGCGTCTGCCCCTCAGAGAGAGGAAGTTCCCTTGACTCAGCAGGCTGCTTGATGAATGAACTGCACTTCTCTCAGCTGCCCTGCACCTTCACAGACCTTCTGCTTATAAAGAGATGCCTGTGTATGTGTGTATACAGATGTTTAATTAGTCAGATCTTCATGGAATTCTACACAGCTCGAACATGAATGCTAAAAGTCTCGCAGCAGTGTGATGTAATGTGAAAACCATCAGTGATGGGGTGATGTTCTGGAGTTGATCATTTTCCAATAGTTGCACATCCTACAATGTTTGATTCCTCATACATCCCAACGATTTGTCAACGAAATCAACCTATTCCACTTTTTTTTTATCCATTTACAGCAATATTAAATGTTGAAAAACATCCGTGAGACAAGTCTGTTCCTGTTATCACGTACGAAATATCAGCTATAAACACTCATTTCCTAATCAGCCCCTGTTTTTATCTCTCGCTTGAAGTTTGTCACGTTAACGATAACCCAGAAAGCACAAGCATCTATCCTGAAGACAGCGGAAAGCAGAAAGTTACAGCTTTTCCTTTGAGTGTTGCAAAGTCTTGACACTGGAGACTCCTTCCAGAGACGTTACGTTACCGTCTCTGGAATAGGAGGAAAATCTCACCTTTTCATCACTGACCGTTTATTTTATAAACCATTACTATCCATTACAAAGCCAATAGGAAATCGTTTCTCCCTCTTTGTCAAGACACCAGAACAACGTTTTTAACGGTTGCTTTGGTTCCGAGCTTATTTATACTGAAACGAACCTACTGGCCTGCATGACACATTCCTGAGACATTTCTAATGAATTGCGCTCAATGTTACCGTATGGTTCCACCTAAACTCATCTGAACAGCGTTTACAGTCCAGTGCTTTATTTGCCATGATCTAAAATAAAACGCTTAGTCAAAACACTGAAAGTTCAAAGAGCGTCTAATCTGATGTTGCGCTCTTTTCTTGTCTCGCTCTTTCTTTCCTCATAAATCTGATAAGGCCGTTGCCCTCATGAGCACGCACTCTTTCGTTTTGCCGTTCACACGCTAACAGGCCTGCAGTCAAAGTGTGTACGTGTGTGTGTTTGTGTGCGCGTGAGTCAGCGCTGGAGCCGGACTGTCTACAGCCGCCTGTTGGCCAGCATGCTCTCTCTCTCTCTCTCTCTCTCTCTCTCTCTCTCTCTCTCTCTATCTCCCTCCTCTGCTGTTGGGTTTTCTAGCAGTGGGTGGGCTTCCTTTGCTAAATCCGAATCAGAATAAGATAGGGATAAGGTTTAAAAATACAACTATATAAATACTATATAAATACTATATATATACTATATATATGTGTGTGTGTGGGTGTGTGTGTGTGAAATATCTAAACTAGATTGACGGGTGTATTTAATCTTTGTGGGAATCGCAGGCACAGTAAGAAAAAATAACGCAAGTTAAATGATTCAATAATTTTTTTTAGTTAAAAAAGCATAAAAAGTCAGACAAAATCCAAATCACCTGCACACTGCATCATATTGTACACAATTAAATAAATACCCATATTAATACAATTAAATAAAATAAAAACTAAAAGTATTTTCCATAGGCGGCACGGTGGTGTAGTGGGTAGCACTTTCGCCTTGCTCCTCCAGGGTTCGGGTTCGATTCCCGTCTCTGTGTGCATGGAGTTTGTATGTTCTCCCCGTGCTTGGTGGGTTTCCTCTGCGTTCTCCTGTTTCCTCCCACAGTCCAAAGACATGTATGTTAAGTTAATTGGCGTTCCCAAATTGCCCGTAGTGTGTGAATGAGTGTGTGAGTGTGTGAGTGTGCCCTGTGATGGATTGGCACCCTGTCCAGAGTGTACCCCGCCTTGTGCCCTAAGTCTCCTGGGATAGGCTCCAGGCCCCCAGTGACCCTGAATACAGGATTAAGCGGTATAGATGATGAGTGAGTGAGTGTTTCCCATATAATCTATAATGCAGAATTGTGAATCAACAATTACACTCTAAGTTGAAAAATAATTATGAAAGAAACTGTAAAACTGGACGGTTATCACACTCTGATCAAGTCCTAGTTTCAAACCCTTGACTCAAACAGCTTCAATGTCAAATAAAAATTATTTTAATGATGCCGTGACTTGTTTGTTTTCTGCCATTTTCTCTCGGACAATTTAATCAAGAACAACATTTGTTAGGTTTGACATGTGAATTAATCTTGTCGAGCATGTCGAGCCAAATGATGGAAACTAGCGTGACTTTGCAATTTTAACTCATAGGCATGTCATATTACAGTCTTATGGCTAATGACTGTAAGCTCTATTTATGTTCCCTAAATGAGTTTTAAAGCCATGCTGTTTACACTTCCTCAGGTAACTTGCGGTGCAACAGATATTCCCCATGACGCTCCCCTAAAGAGAAACACAGGTCGGATCCTTTTTATGTGTGCTTTTGTGCCCCACCTAAGCATTAGTCTCTTTTAAACCGGAACCCCATCCCCCTCCATTCCTACCTCTCCCAACTCCGGGGGCAGATAAGGGACTTTAATGGCCGTCTGCACTGTGTCACAGGGGAAAGGGGCGTCTGTCTGTAGGGGGCTGGGGCTAAAAGAGAGGTTAAAATACTGGAGAGACAAGAAGCAGAACTGAAGGTTCACTGAGACTTTGCCCCTGAATCGTTCGAACCCTTACAACGACCGTCAGCCGAAGCCAGGCACAGTACAGCCTCGTTTCCTTAGTTACATATTTTGAGGTTCAAATTCAAGAGAGGAAACAGAAATGTGGAAATTATTCACATATTGCTATACCACAAACCCCCTCCCAACCTTTTTCCCTCTTTCAGTAATGTGCCAGACTCGTTTATGACACCTCACCGCTGACAAAATGATGGGAAAAGGCGAGACCCGGTGAGCAAAGATCAGACTGGCAGCTCCCGGTTTCACTGTTGGAGCCAAACACGAATTTCTTTTTTTCTTTTCTTTTCTTCTTAGATTTAGGGGCTGGAAGGAGTTTCCTCGGCTTGAAGAATGAAGCGAGAAAGTGAGTTAGCTGGAGAAGCATGCGTCATGGCTAATGGATCACTGAAAATATTTTGCCAACTGCAATGATGGCACGTAGGCAGCGTGCAAGCGCCAGACCTGATCTTGCACTGAAGTGTGAAATGATCAGATCTGGTAAGGCATCATAACATAGTCCTGCCTAAAACGAAAACAGGCGAATATTAGTTGCAGTAGCAGCATGTATTTACGATTCCCGAAAGGGAAGCGATGAATCATGACGTTTATGTAATATTTGGCTCATAAGGTCCGGTTATTACTAAACGCAGTGACTATGTTGAGTTGGAAATGGGAATCTTAGGTATTTTCCTGGAATGAGAAATGAGTGCTCCACCAGTGACCTTTCAAAAAGAGTCAATTCATGTAAAATGATCGCAGAAATCTTGTCAAATCTAGCACGTGACCTAGCCAGTTAGTTTTTGCACAAATTTTCTTATCTAGCGAGAAGAAATGTAAAAATGTTTTACTCAAAAATACTGCCAGATTAGCCAGTTACATTTTTACACCTTTCATTTGTTTGACGATTAAAGTGGCCGTGGCCATATTGGGAAGATTTGATATTTATCCAAGTTGGTTGAAGACTTCTTTACCGCAAACACAGAAGTGCTGTCATCATTCTCAGTCAGTCTCTTTAAGCGTGAGCAGAATCGATGGATAGCTTCTACATTTATATTATCTTATCGTAGTGTGCCGAAACTGTTTTACAATTCTCACTTTTATTAAACGATGAAAGCACAGAGTAGAGAACGACCAAATGGTGAGACATCGATCTTGAATCGGGTTCAAATCTCATTTTTATAATCCTTATTTTTTTTACACTTGTGAAGTTTTACAACTGTTGTACGATTAAAATCTCACAAGGTTATGAATGATAAGTCACAAAAGACATTTATCTGATCTTTCCAAGCCTCAGCACCAAAACTCTAAACCAAAACAAATAAACCACTTGTTCCCGTGTGATATTCGGCAGTTTAGTGAAAGGACAATGAAGTTCATTTTAATCTATTTGAAGTAAACCAGACCCAGCATGCACGCTCTGCCTTGTTTGTATGTTTCAGTGCCCTGTTGTGTCGATCCGTGTAGGTTAGCCTTCATAAAATATGACAGCCCCCTACCTGTGTAAAAGAACAACAACAAAAACAACAACCCATTGTGAAAGCACACCTCTGTCTTGTATTGTGGCTCTTGTATTGTGTCAAATTTGGGCAATGTTAAAGTGCGAAATACTTGCATGTGTCCATATTTACTCATAATGTACTGTATACTCTCTCTTTCTAAAGCATGCTTGCTCTGACTCGGGTTGCCAGATCACACTGAGAAAATCCCCCTTAGACAGTCCTGAAACCCTTCCCACTAAAAATAACAAAAAATCAACAACCATTAACTCTTTGCCTGCTAACCCCCATACATGCTCTGAAACCTTTCTGATCATAGACAGCACTGATTTCTTTTTCAGCAGTTTGTGCTACATTGGCATAGGCCAATAGATACAAAGGCATAGATGAACCTTGTGCGCTCAGGATCCTGTCACCAGTTTACTGGTATTTAATTGATAATTAATTTCATTTAATTTATCTGATGGGGGTTTATAAATCTGATCAGACAGAAAAATAAACCATCCTAGCTTCTGGTTATTATGAAATGGTACTGTAGTATATTCAAATCTTGAATTTACTACTAATAAATGCTTATTAAATGATCTTTAGTAGGCCACAGGAATCCTTTAAACTTTAAAAATCCTGACAGAATTCATGGCTTGTGTCTGAATTCAGAAGTCATGGCATGGCTTGTGTTGGGTATCTATGGTTAAAAGTAAAAACTAGGAAATTGCATGAAACAATGTAGAATTGTTCTTAAATGAACCTGCCCTTAAATCTTTCTTCCTTCAGAATAATCATTTGTCTTCCTGAGTTAAGTAATTTCAATAGTTCAGTTTAAAATGAATTAATTCACATTGATAATGACGTTTAAAAGACAAAGAAGAAAAAAATCACAACCGTGTTATCCGGGCTGTGGTTTGAATCAGGCAGGTAATAGCTCAGGAGTGAGAGAGTTGATGTGATCTAGAGGTCAGTGGAAAGGTCAGGTATTTGTAGACTTTTCAGCGAGTAGCTCATGCTTGAGGAATGTGAGCGAGAGGAGAAACTCCAGCGAACAGCTTGCACCGTCTGAATCCGTCCTGCCCTGTTTTGGCAGTTTGGCGTCAACAGACAAACACCTAGACGTCAATTACAGCATTGCTGACATTTTATTACCCCACTACCACAACACAACGGCACTCTGCAAACACCAGCTCAACTCACTGGCTGGACGGCTCAACGCTTGGAAAGGGTGAATTTCGGTTGGAAAGAGGAAATGCTCTAAGCCTGGGAACGGGACAAGTAGGAGAGAATGTGTTATAAGGGAGAATATATTAACAGTTACTGTGCCGTTAGTCTTCATTTCCTGGCAGCTGAATGGCACGGAACCACGGCGGTGCCAGTCTGGCACCAGGGAAGAGGGATAGAGGATATTTCAAAATAATTTGGTCGGGTGGGTTTATATTTAAAAACCTCTGACGGTTATAATTGTGTATATGAATAAACAACTTTCTAAGTTAAGTATGCTCAATTGGTAATACAGGGCCCAAAGTGTACCAAGAAAATATCCCCTGCACCATTACACCACCATTACCAGCCTGAACCAGTGATACGAGGCAGGATGGACTCATGCTTTCATGTTGTTTACTACAAATTCTGACACTACCATCCGAATATTGAAGCAGAATTCGAGACTCATCAGTGCAGGCTATGGTTTTCAAATCTTCTTTAGTCCAATTTTGGTGACGCCATGATAATCGTAGCCTCAGTTTCCTCTTTGCACCAGGTGTGGTCTTCTGCTGCTGTAGTCCATCTGCTTTAAGGTTTGGTGTGTTGTGCGAGCAGAGATGCTCTTCTGCATGCTTTGGTTGTAATGAGACAGTATTTGAGTTATTGTTGCCTTTCCATCAGCTCAAATCATTCTGTTCATTCTCCTCTGACCTCTGGCATCAACAAAGCATTTCTACCCAGAGAACTACTCTCAAGAGAAAGTTTCTCTTTTTCAGACCATTCTCTGGAAACTCTAGACACGGTTGTGTGTGAAAATCCAATTCGAACAAATGTTTTGATAATACTCAGACAAGCCCGTCTGGCAAAAACAACCATGCCACTTTCAAAGTGACTTAAATCATGTTTCTTCCCCGTTCTGATGCTTGGTTAGAACTTCAGAAGATCATCTCGACCATGTCTACATGCCTAAATGCATTGAGTTGCTGCCATATGATTGGCTGGTTAGATACCTGCGTTAACAAGCTGTTAAACAAGTGTACCTAGTGAAATCCCTATTGAGTGATTAGCTGGAACAATAAAATAGCTTGGCTAATATTGTGTAGGTCATTTTGTCTCACCAAAGCAACTCTGGACCATCAAGGCATGGACTCCACAAGACCTTTGAAGGTGTGCTGTGGTGTCTGGCACCAAGGTGTTAGCAACAGATCTTTTAAGTCCTGTAAGGTGGGGCATTCATGAATCAGACTTTTAAATCCACCACATGCCATAGACGCTCAATTAGATTGAGATCTGGAGAATTTGGACGCCAAGTCCAACAACCTGAACTCTTTATGTTCCTCAAACCATTCCTAAATTAGGAATGTGCAGTGCAGCAGACAGCATTACCCTGGCCACTGCTCTCGTTGAATACTTGGTCTGCAAGAATTTTTGGTAGGTGTTAAGTGTCAAAGTAACATCCAGGACACAGGGTTTTTCAGGTTACAAAGCATTAAGTGAAATACGGTGGTGCTGCATGAAGGTACGGGAAAGTTCTGGCACAATAAGGCAATCAGACCATGACAATTACTTACAAATAACTTCACAGTGTTCTATGAGGGTCCATGTAGGTCTCCATGGGCTTCCATAGCCTCTTTGCCAACTACTATTGCCCACAATTGACTAACGAAGGCCACCTATGACCACAAATAGCCTGGAAGACACATATAGTGGATCTATGAGTCAGAAAAAAATTGCAGCTCTGCCACGACACAGAAAACAAATCGCAAGGTACAAATCACTATGGGTCACTGCAACACACCCCGGCAAACCCTGATCTTGCCATATGACTACCCATGACTCATCAGGGTTTGTTGATTTTAAGCAATTCTAAGCAAAACTGGTAAAAGTGCGAACTGGAATTAACCATTAGAAGCAAAGCTGTATCGTTCCATTTTTAATATATTCAGTCCTTCAAGGCGGAAGGGAACGACTTTAAAGCAGTTTAATGTAAGGGATAACAGGAACTTGTTTCATGGTTGTTCCACAACTATAATTGTAACTCTAAATGCAGAAAGAGTATGGAACATGATGTCTACACCAAATAATCTTCCATTTACTGTACTATTTTAGCACTATTGCATCTTCTCTTTTATATTGTCCTCTTACTGTTACTGTAATTACTTCATGTTGCAAATATCAAGAGCTATTCATACATACTGTATAATGCATACTGTATGTTTATTTTAATACATATGATCATTGTTATTATTGTTATTGTTGTTATTGTTGTTATTTCTGCTGCATGAGCGGGGTATACATGGTACAAGTTTCCAAAGAAACAGAACATTCAGGAAAAAAAAAGAACTCGTCCTCAGTTGTGCAAGCAAAGTTCTTCTGAAGCTGTAGGAGGGGAAAACCATTGAATATTTTAAAACGGGTCAATGTTTAAAACATAATGTTCATCCCTTGGGGTTTTAAAGATTCAATATTGTAGATGAGCTCTTTCTCTTTAACTTTCTCAAAGTTCACTGCTGCCACGGCAACAAAAAAACTGATGCTAACGATGCTGTCTCGGGTTGCTACAGGAAAAGAGAAGCTCTGGCAAAAAAAAAAACTTCAATTTGCATGGCTTTTCCACTGGATGGTAAAGCACAAGGAGGGGGGAAAAGGGATCAGTTAAGGCGTGCACCCTTAGAGATGGTTCTTCAAGGGTTCCTATGAGAATAAGGGTTCTCAGCCTCTTTTAGGGGTCTTCTTGTAACTCGGTTCTCGAAGAATAACGATTTTCTACATTATTACATTCATTTATTCGAAACAACCCACATTTGAGAAAGGCAAACACTCCAGAAAGTTAAGGATTAAAGATCTAGCTCGAGGGTGTCTCTTTGGCAGTGCCGGGATTCTGGGATTTGAATTCCTTTAATCACCAGCTTCGAGCCTTAACCACTGAGCTTCCTCTGTCCTTACACACAGCGCCGGAGGAAACTGCTGCATTCCTCGGCTTCTTCTGTATATTAGAGTTTGTATCTGTGTGGGCAGCATTAAATACAGCGGTTAGACAGAGTAATTGGAGGCAGATTAAATAGGAGCAGGATACAGCAAAAGAAAGAGAGACACCGAGAACAACAGAGGAAGATACAAAGATATATAGAGAGTGAGAGAGAGAGAGAGAGAGAGAGATTGTTCTATGGGTGTTGGTGGAAAAGCTGAGTCGCATGAATTCCTGTGTGAACTGCTATAAATTACAGTCAGGAAACACATATACATACATATAGAGACAGACAGAGAGAGAGAGAGAGAGAGAGAGAGAGAGAGAGAGAGAGAGAGAGAGAAAACAGATCTCTTTATCAAGAACACGTTATTTGCTCATTCATTCATTCATTCATTCATTTATTCACTTATTTATGACAAAAATCCTTCCTGTTTGAAAATTATATTTTCACCCTTTCATTCACTTAAGAAAATAAAATTAAACTTTGACATGAAATAGATTAGATTAGGTCACGAGACTTGAAGAAGAGGATAAATTGCACACTTTTAACATTCTTGGTGAAACTTGGACTGTAACTGATTTGTTACAGTTCACAGATGATTTTGTTCCTTTTGACCTGGTTATTAAATCAGCTACTGGCTGCACAGATTATCACACTAAATAACCACTGACATACATGCACCAATCAGCCATAACATTATGACCAGCCGCATAATATTGTGTAGGTCCCAAAACACCTCTGAACCATCAAGACCTGGACGCCACTAGACTGACGATGTGTGAGGTATCTGGAGCCAAGCTGACAAGTAGAAGCTCCCACTTAAATGCATGGTGGAACCTCATCCCAGCACCACATCACACAGATGCTCAACTGGTTCGAGAACTGGAGAATTTAGAGGCCAGGTCAACACCCTGAACTTGTTGCTGTGTTCCTTAAAGCATTTGTGAACCATTTTTGCAGTGTGTCAGGTGCATTATCCTGCTGAAATAGGTCGCTGTCATCATGGAATGCAGTTTCCATCAATGGTTGAACTTGGAAAAATGAAAACAGAAAAATGTTCAGGTAGTTGGTAAATGGTGGGACAAAAGATTTCCCAGCAGAACATTGCTCAAAGCATCACACTGCCCCTGCCAGTGTGCATTCTTCCTATAGTACAACCTGGTGCCATCTCTTCCCCAGGACACACGAATATATGATTCATCAGACTAGGCCAACTTCTTCCATTGTCCTGTTCCGATGCTCATGTGTCCATTACAGGCGCTTTTCCATGGTGGACATGGATCAGCATGGGCTCTCTGACCGGTCTGCAGCTACGCAGTCCCATACGCAACAAACTGTGATACACTCTGCATTCTGACTCCTTATTATCACAGCCAGCATGAACTTTTTCCACAATGTGAGCTGCACTAGCTCGTCTATTGGATACATATTCAATATAAATGTTATATAAATCTGTTGTCTTATAGCAGACTGAAAGATAGATATTGTTATCGTCACAGAGCAGCAACCTAGACGTCCAGTGATTAAGGAAAGAGGAACTGAGACTCGTAAAAGCGGATCAGTACCAGACAGTGAGATAATAGAAGGAACAATACAAGCGAGATTAATAGGAAAGGAGAAGTCTGGCACTGTTCTAATTATTAATATCGATCATTTATAACTTTTTGAAAAAACGCAAAGTCTTTACTTGATCATGTACAGTCATATCGGTTTGATCATTTATGACTTTTTTGCTAATGTTGTATAATTTTATTTTGTGATGATATTGTATGTATTGTTAGTTCTTAGTAAGTACAGTATTTCATGGTAGGGTATTATATAATATTTTAATAAATATTATTATACAACATTTAATTTTATTATTCTATAGTAATAACAAGCCTTTAAAGTAGCAAATGTAATACATTTAGTCTTCTGAAACAAGGATGCTCAGTAAAACCGACCAGCAATTGAACTTAAAAAACTGCACAAAACGAACCTTATCGAACCTAACTCAAACTGTTTTCACACCAAATATTAACATTTATTTTATTACTTTTAAATTCATTTATTTAATTAATTTAGTAAATAATACATTTATTGTCTCTTTATATAAGTTTTATTTGTAGTAATGTTTAATTTATTATTTTCGAATTACATATGGCCTTTTTGCACAGTTCATGGTTCTATATAAATCATAAGAATCTGTTCCCAATTTTTCTATAAAATGTCCCCAAAAGAGAGAATACAGTTCAGAATTAAGAATCATTTAATGATCTACTTCATGATCAAGTTCTTTTCTTTGCATCTACTTCAATTTATCAATGTAACCCCGAACTGCTGAATAATTTATATATTGCCGTAAAACAAATAAAGAAAAAAGGAAAAAAGAGAAACTAGCTTGTAAGAACCTTAGAATCCTTAACTATCTCAGAAACCCTGTTAAAGTTTATTCTTATTCTGTAGCTAAGGTTCAGTGGGGAAAATCTAGCATGCACAATTCTCCTCTTTTATATTAAAAAAAACAGCTGTTTATCCTTTTTTCACATATCATTTTATGCTAACTGGGTCAAAGAATACTTTTTTGTCAGTTAATAAAAGGAATATAAACACTCCAACACAAGACCTAGGAGACTGAGATGCAGCTGCATCACAGGAAATAACACTGTTGCTAGGCAACTAGAGAACGTGGAAGACAAGCACCCAGCTAGCTAAAGACTGAAGCTAATAATTTAGCAAGAAAGCACATAGCTGTTAAGTTATGATTATGGATAAAGAAAAGGCATAGTGACAGTGGAAATGAGATAAAGTTCATTATTTTATTCAGATGTGTTGGAAAATCAGCAAGAAAAGGCTCTATATTACTTAAAAAAAAAACAATTTATACACACACACACATATATATATATATATATATATATATATATATATATATATATATATATATATATATATATATTTATTTTTATTTTTATTTTTTTATTTTTTTTGAGCTATTACATGAGCTATTATCATCATAAAAACTACCAATGTTGCCATGATGAGCAGGACATTCATATGAAATCTTCTTTTAAACTGTGAACTCCTTGGCTACTCCAGCTGTGTGTATGGTGCAGTGTAGGCCGGGTATAAAATGCTAAAATCCTTTATATATGGACAAAGTAAGTGTGTAGTGAGGGTGAAGTGAAAAGGAGACAAAGTTGTAGAGTATTAGTAATAAAAACATGTCTGCTGTCAGTAAAAATATTTTTTTTCTTCCTGTATGTCTCTGTCTGTCCAGATTTTGTCACAGCATCACGCAAAACTGGCTGGGCAGAAGTTAATGAAATACCAGTCCTTTGGTATTTCCCTGAAGTTAAACCTGCGCCTTTTTTGGACGAATGTAGCGATTTTCCCCTTGAGGTGGGTGTGGCTATACGTGTCACTCAACAGAGCCAATCAACACGATAGTTTACAGACAGAGTATCCTCACGGAACATAAACGAACGCGCGGCACAGTATGGCTTACTCGAAAAAAAGGCAAGTAGACTATGAAAAATGTACAATTTAGCATAAACAAACTGTAAGATACACAACCTTTCACAGTGTTTATAATAATATCACTGATTACATTAAAGCTGATCTGCTCACTTTTAACGTTTATCCTTTTAACTATTTCTACAAACTCTTTAACCACCAATGAGGGGTACTAGTGCTAGTAATCCATATCTGCAAACAAAGTAAATGAGACAATGTTGTAAAGAATTTCAAGATTTTCCTTACATAGAACATTTTTAAGAATTCACATGATTTTTTAAATCCTTAAATGTGAAATCTTTAACTACCAGTTAACCTGAGGAGTGTATGCTGCTGCTGATGTGTGTGTTTGTGTGTGTGCGCGCTAGCACTGTGGTAGGTGTGAACCCGCCTCTGTCTGGAGCAGCAGGAGGGACAGGACAAACGTCTTCCTGAGCAGAGGAGCTCCTGACTGGGCACAGGCCGCCCGCTAATATCCCATAAATCAATTCACCGCGGGGCTGAAGAGACGGCTGCGTCAGGGAACTGCCTTTAATCCAGACGCCTTTTAACTAATTAAAGTGTCTGAAAGAAGACGACGGGGAGTCCGGCACAAGACCACTGATATAAACACATACACACACTCTCTCTCTCTCTCTCTCTCTCTCTCTCACACACACACACACACATTCAGACAAGCTTGTAGATGGTTTATGTACAGCAATACTTGGACATTGATTGGGTTATAAAAGCAGACAGAACAGGACATAATACACACACGCACACACACATGCCCACAAAACCACATGACTGCACATAGACCTAGTAAATGCATTTGACAAAAAATGACAAAAAACACAACGCACACCAATACACATTTCCTGATAAGCTGTCTAGCTCACTCAATCACACACACACACACACACACACACACACACACACACACACACACACACACACACACACACACACACACACACACACACACACACACACACACACACACACACACACACAACCTAGCAGATGCCCATAGAACACATGGCTGCACACAGACATAGTAGACACGTTCAACGTTCAGAAATGACGAAAAACACACATCACACACGTACACATTTACAGATAAGCCGTCTTGCTCACTCAATCACGAACATGCACACACGTGCATGTACACGCACGCGCACACACACACACACACACACACACACACACACACACACACACACACACACACACACACACACACACACACACACACACACACACACACACAGACTGTCAGTGTTTGGTCTTGCCAGCTGGCTGAATGTATTTGATTCTTATCTCTGATTACAGCCCCAAACAACGCACTCATACAATCAGCAGCCCTGCGAAAGGCATTTCGGTCCCAGACCATGATAAATGCATCGCGAGGAGAGGTATGTAGGAGGAAAAGAGGATTAAAGGGTGGGGTAAGACGGATGAAGAAGAATACAATGCCTTGAGAAGGATTAAAGAGAAAAGAGGAAGGAGAAAATTAAAAAAGGAAAGAGGAAACAGGAGTGTTGTCGGGCTGAAATGAAGTTATTGTTTACTGTTTACGAAAGTAAGTGAGGTTTACTCGCTGAGAGACTTAATGATAATCAAGCAGCACTTCATTAGGTTCACTGTAAAGACGTATGCATGTGCTAATGAGGACGCTGATCTGTAGCTAGACGTTCTCTCTGTTGTGCAACTCTTTTGGCTATTTTCCACAAACTTGCCTTGGTTTTATGTTATTGCATCATTATGAAGTTTATGAGGGGTGGATTAAGTAACAACTCAGTTATGAGAGTAAAAACTCCCTTTATTTTTCCATATGATCCGCTGCTACACTAATCCCACTTATCCCAGTGTTACACTAGTGCTTGGACACCATCAAGGTAGAAAGTTATCTCAGTACACCCGAGCCATGATCGGACTGCCTGTCTGATTGACATCTGAAACGCAGGCCTCCCAGGAACTCCTTTAATGGTCCGAACATGTGGAAATGGCGAGCGAAGATGGGGGGGCGTGGCAATAGCTCACAATCAAGTTCCTGTAATGTGCAAGTGGTGTTGGTGAATGATTGTGTGTACAGTCCACACAGACAGATTCGACTCTTCTGCAAGTCGGCAACAAGCTATCCGTTGATTTTCAGGGATCAGACGTTCCACTCGCTGAACGTTTACTGGAACAATTGCAGTGGGCTCCGATCCACCACAGCCAGGATCGTCATTCACAGATAATGACCTTCTTTAAAACGTTTGTCTCATCACAGAACTGTGCTTGAAATGTGCCTCTCACCGCCGGATGTCTAGAGAGAGCTGATTGGCCGAGCTCTCTCAGAGGGGAGGGATGAGCGGTACTTACCCCCAAAGGTGCATGAGCGAGCAGTTAGAAAAAGATGCGGTCGGTTGGTGTCACGTGGTTCGGAGGAAACACGTGATAGTCTTCGGGTCTCCCGACTGAGTGGTAGTAGTAGCCTTAAAGTGGGAGCGCCCCCTAGTGACGGGGAGGAATTGGACACGACTAAATTAGGGAGAAATACCCCCCCCCCCCCCCCCAAAAAAAAATGTCATCACCCCGTTTGATTTAAACGCCTTTCGTATCACATCTTAAAAAACATCACATTTTAAAAACATACAGCAGTGGCAGAAATCATTTGTGGTTCGTTAAAGCTAACATTCTCTAAAGGTCCGGTTTTCACATTTTTGTTACCACAGTGCAAACCACAATCCACAAATGGACGAGTGTGTAAATCCTGTCCTTGCTTTTATTAGCTTGTGGGCCAGAACATAAAAGATGCTAAGCAATTTCAGACATTTTGACCTTGCTGTGACCTTCATCTTGAATAAATCAATTCCAAAATATAAGCAGTTCATCTGCTAGTCACGATGATGATTTCATATAAATCTTATAAAAATCTTATAAACCATATTAGCACTAGCTCGAGTATGGAGTCCTAGGGTTGGGCTCGTCATTCGTCATGAATTAGAAAAACATACACATGAAATACATAAGCCATGCACACAACATACTCAAACATGAATCTTCTGCGCATGACTTTCAGGATCTCTATACACACTTGTCTTACACACAAAAATTAACCAAGTTTTGGAAAGAACTTTTATCTTATGCGCACACAATAATTCCAAATGTAGTAAGGTTTGACCTCAATACATACTATTTTCTCTCTCTCTCTCTCTCTGTGAGAACTCTGGGGATCTGAAATTGAGATATGGAAAATAACGAAGAAGCTTGGGCAAACAGATGGATGGATGGATGAACTGTAAAGTGATATCAAAAATCATAGACAAGGTGTGGAACTCCTGACCGTGAAGGTGTGCGTAACCTCTTTGTTTTCATTTTAGACCTTCAACATTTGCTGCAGCCTTGAAGCCATATAGATTCAATTCCCAGTTGTGATCCATTCATTAAAAGAAAACCAGAGAAAAAAACTAAACGTTCAGCAAAACAGGAAGAATATATGAGGAAAAAAAACAGAACAGTAGTGATTATTGATGTGTGTTGATTTTATTTGACGTTGCCAGATGTGGGACAGACAATAGCAACGCCAGATTATACTGTAGAAATTGACTCAGTACTCTTTCATTTGTTCTTGTAAAGTGAATAAATAGAGCAGCAGCTCCTACGTTCCTCAAACCTCCCTATTACTCAACTCGCTCTCAAGCACACTAGAGCTAACTAACGCACTATAAACCCACTCGACTCCTCAGCAATTATGATGCTATTCCTGTACTATAGAACGCAACTATATAGTAATCTTGTGTGATGATTATGGCTACAGAAGTGTGAGGGAGAACATATGTGTAGGCTTCGATGTTCCTCCTCGTCTACAAGCCGTGTGGAAGTTCTCCCAGGGTTTCGCCATCTGCCTGATGGAACCTCGCTGGAAAATTTTCACAACCCAACGATCACATGCTCACAGGGAGCGCAAGAGAGAGCGAGAGAGAGATGGCACGGATTACATGCACATTTGTCTGTTTGATGGTGTAGGTGGAAGCTTCGGCTCTATTTTTATATTTAAAGATTAAAAACGATGTGGTGGAGTTGTAATTGCCGGAGCAGCACGATGAGTGAGGGGTTGATCTCAGACACGGTTGAAGAAAGAAAAAAAGGAAAGGATGATTTTTTACATTTTAAGTAGGGGTCCAATTATTACAGTTTCCAGAGCTATTAAACAACATGAAGCAAAACACATTAAAAACAGTGGTACCGTAACCACCCCATAGTTGATCATATTCCTATAATAAAGTCTTTTATTTCCTCCACCACAATGATTATCCAGTACATTTTTACATTCAATCATTCATTAATTCATTCATTCTTCATGCCACTGATCCAGTACTGGCCACGGGGGCCTGGAGCCGATCCCAGAAGACTTTGGGCACGAGGCAGGGTACATCCTGGACTGGATACCAAGCCATTGCAGGATTTACACACAGTCACACACACACAATGCCAATTAGCCTGCTCTGCATGTCTTTGGACTGTGGGAGGAAACCGGAATACCCTGAGGAAACCCACCAAGCATGAGGAGAACATGCACACTCCAGACACACAGACCCGAGGCGGTCATTATTCAATAACGAATTATTTAAGTCATTTTAAATGTTATGGACCAACAATAATCAGTTAATAAAACAACAACAAACTTATTATGCAAGTTTCCATCATCTTACCCAGAAAGACTGTTGGAAAAGTTATAGCTTTATCTCTGATACTGGAGACTCCTTCCATAAATGCACCTTAGAGTAAATCAGAACATACGAACAAATACACACGAGTCCACTGCGGACGTTCCACTGTAGGTCATTGCTATAGAAACCATTCCAATAAACCTGAGATATTTATCGTACCTGAACTACGGTTATACAAAATTAACCAACGCCTGCTGAATGATCAGCATTGACACTTCAACAGCTAATAAAGCTATGAGTTCCCCAAGCCTCAATGCATTATTTTTCCCGCAAATCTATTCAGACCTCTTTGATTTCTTCATCGCTATTTTAAGTAGAACCATTCCCCTGTAACTCATCACAACCTGCTGACTTATCACGCAAAAAAAAAAGTAATAAATAAATAAATAGGGGAAGCCTGAATATGTGGAAGAAAACAAATTGAAACCTCACGAGATTTGGGTTTTTATTTAGCAAAAAGATAATGAAAGCCAGCAGTAGACACGTTAGCATTTTTTCTAGCTGGCTATCCCTTTAAGTTTGGGAAATGAGACTGAGTAATAAAGTAGAGGTCATCTTACATGCATCTAATGTCCATATCAGCAAAAACAAGGGCGTTTCAGGGTTCCTGAGAGACTCTGCTATTAGGGGGTTTAATCCTGAGCATGACACACGTGTCCGAAAGCAGTGTCACGATGGGAGCACTATAGCAACAGGGAACAGATTTGAATGTTTTAATGATTTTAATGGTTTTCAGATTTAAATTTTGAATGTTGGTAGGTTGGTAGTCATTCGACAATAACATGAACTAGACAAATTAGCGAGAGGGAATAAAAAAAATACATAAAACAAAAATTCTGATTGAGATTTCGGAAGACTGACATGATTCTACATTAGCATTTGAGAAGATGTGCCTTTGAGATATGACTCCTTTCTCTTTATTATAGGATTTTTTCTAGTTTAAAAAAAATGTATAAAGTAGTTAAAAAATGATGGTCAAAAATGTCCCTTTTTACAGTATGTGTCATTCTTTATTCTCGCTCTATCATCCGGAGATTGCATGTTCAATTCCCGGGTGATGCTGTAACCTCTCGCAGCCGGAGGTCTAGAGAGAGCTGATTGGCCGAGCTCTCTCTGAGGGGAGGGATGAGAGGTACTTAGTGCTCCCACATTAATCACGGCTCTACAGCCAATCAGGGGCGACTGTGAGCTCACGCAAGCAGAAGGAGTGGATAGCGCTGTCCTCCAAGTGTGTTACTCCACCCCCCAAAGATGCGGTCGGCTGGCGTCATGTGGTTCGGAGGAAACACGTGATAGTCTTCGGCCCTCCCGGCTGAGTGGTAGTAGTAGCCTTAATGTGGGAGCCCCCTAGTGACGGGGAGGAATTGGACACGACTAAATTTGGGAGAAAATCAGGGGGAAAAATATATATAATTATTGGCCTGCATCAAGCAAAGAAAACAACTAAGGAGATTGTTGAAATGACTGGAATTATGCTACGAACTTTCCTACACATTATTAAAACCTGTAAAGACAGTGTTGAACCATCAACTTTGAGGCGATACTGTAATGTTGCACATCAATCATGAATAAGATCAGAGACGACTTAAACGCCTGGTGAAACAGCATTTAAAAAATCAACAGTCAAAGTAAGAGCGTTTCCATACACACACACTGTCACGAGAAGTCACGGGATTGGGACTAAACAGCTGTAGGTCAATGAGAAAAAAACACGTCTTAAGTAAACTCATCAGAAAAAAGTTTTCAGTTTGCTAGGAAGCATAAAGATTAGACTTTGGAGCAATGGAAAAAGGTCATGTGATGGGCGTGTCAGGGTAAGAAGGGAAGCGCATGAAGCGATGCACTCATCATGCATAGTGTCCACTGTACAAGCCTCTGGAGACAGTGTTATGATCAGTCGCTCAGGTCTAGAGTCCGCAACGTTATGTGGTGATAAAATAAAGTCAGCTGATGACCTGAATGTACTGTTACATGTTTTGTTTCTGCCCTGTGGTTTCTGTTTCCAGTCCTGGTTTGTGTATTTATATCCTGTTGTCTCCACTTCCTATTACAAACCTTGCTGATTGTAAGTGTGAGTCTGAGTCTGAGCCACATTCACTGTTCATGTTTTTCATGCTCAGTCTTTTTTCTTCTTTAACTCTGCTACTTTTCTTGATTATGCATTTTCCTGACCTGATGTTGCCTTCCTGTTTTTTGTCCTGTGCTACAGACACTCACTGTAAATAACAGAATGCCCACAATAAAAATACCCTGAGAATACACCCTTGCGTCCTGTCTCATTTTGCTTTTCTAAATGCAGTGTGAATTGAGAATCCATTAGTTCACATGTTAGGATGAAAGCATCAGCGATAAGCAGTGTTCAGGATCACGTACGTGCCCCAGATCAGATTAGCTTTTTTTTTTCCCCAGGAGCTGAATGAAAATATAAACTGGCTCCCGTGCCAAAATTACTGCCCCAAAATAAACCCTAATGCTTATTGTGTTAATGACAAATCCCATATAGGATGTGTGACTCACGTGATCTCTCATGGACTCGGAGGTATTGTTCTGTACTGGACACTTAACGCGCTTGGCAGCAAGAATGTGCGGCTTGATCAGAAGCACGTACACATACACATACACATGCATAAAAGCACATACACACAGAAGCAGCAAACAGAACAATATGTGGAGGGGGGGGGGGCGAGGGAAGCCGGAGATCGGGTCAGCAGCGGAGACAATACGGGACGAGAGAAGCAGTACAGATGATTTAGGGTGAAGTGAGGTGACACATATACTGTACATACACAATACTCTCCAATTATTGTTGCACTTGTTGAACTCTACATCAGGGCCTGGGTCCATTACTGTTTCGTTGTTTTATCTTAAATTAATCAATCGGTTAATTAAATGCCTATGTACATATAGACAAAACATAACTTGGACATAACACGTATACACAGATGTTCCACAACACTATACATCCATATAAATAAAATAAATGTTTAGTCTGTTCTTTTTTCAGATCTCGCTCTTTTAATCATATCTTTATATTTCATACATTGGAGAAGCCGAAACCAGTCTCAGAAAATTCTCTGTCTGTCTGTCTGTCCAGCCAGATTTTGTCTCAGCATCACTCAAAACCAGCTGGACAGAATTTAATGACCTTTGCCAGTTTGTCGGGATTTGTTAAACCTGCACCATAAATTAAATCTAAATGTTGAGAAGAAGGGATGCTATGAGCAGTTTTGTGCCAGATTATAACATGGCATCTAACCTTTTTTGGACGAATTTAGCACGTTTGTCCTCGAGGTGGGCATGGCTATAAGCAATACTGCAAAGAATTTGACTTTGTAGCAAGTCACCTTCACTAACGTTAGCTAATGTTTTGCTAACTTTTATAACACACTGTACATTTAAAACTTCGCTAGTAGTTGACAAACGTTTGATAGCAAACATCAGGCTGATCAATTTATTGCCTAATAAAATATGTAACCAAATTCACTAACAACTCACTAGCTAGCTAACATTCTTGTAGCTAACATTAGCTAAACTACTGTATATTAGTAGCCAAATTTGGATTCTATGGTAGCTTGAGCACGAGCTAGCGGGTGAACCTGACTAACCTTGGCGTTTAGTGTTTATGTAGAGATTTACATAAGAACATTAATGAGGAAAATAAAAAGGCACCCCAGTACCACTGAGTCGCCTGACAACTCCAAGACGCGAGGGAATCTGAGCAGCCTTTAGCGAGCCAGTGAGCGAGAGCCAGCGATCGACTCAGGTCTTTTTTGCAACCTAGCAAAATTCAAACAGATTTTAGCAGCTTATATTGGTCCCCTTTCATGGCCTGGAGTGTGTTTTTAAAAGCCATTTCTGTTTTGTCCCTTTGCAGGCGAGTCTGTAAAAACAAAATTATTAAAGCGGGAAGCGATGAATGGCTCCAGTGTGCCAGGCAAAGCAAGCGTATGAACCAGGCCAGATCAAAGAGCAGCAATGAACCCATTTCCTGAACCTCTCTCTCTCTCTCTCTCTCTCGCTCTCACTTGTTTACTCTCCCTGACTCTCTTTTTCCTCAAAATCTCTCTCTTTCCGGGATTGGCCTTTCAGCTTTTCGCCGGATAATTGGTTCTGATTTAGCTTTAGCCTGAAGGGGAATATTCATGCGTCTCTGACAAGTGCTTGCTGGTCTCTTAAGCTCTCTCTCTCACTCACTCAGTCTGTCTGGAAGACTCAGACAGTAAGAACTGTAACACTGAAATATATTTGCAGCTGATTAGGGCTTCATCATTAACAGGATGTTAGTACATTTTCTCTCTCTCTCTTTCACACACACACACACACACACATACAGTATATACACTCAAACTTGTGAGATCAAGTCATTTTGGCCCATGCTGAGTCTTAAATAAATAAATAATCTGTGGTCTAATTAATTCACTTTCACACATACACACACACACACAGAAGATGAAGAGACTAATGGATATTTTGAGAGGAAGCCGGGCAGACTGATACATGGACAGTCAGACAGATAGATGGATGGATAAATGGAGAGATGTACAGTAGAGACAGTCAGATGTATAAGTGGCGAGGTGGACAGACTGATGGATGGATAGATGGGGAGACGGACACGCAGATAACTTTGAACTTGAAGGAAAGACAAATGGATCTATAAATAAAGAGACAAATTGATGGATAGATGGAGCAATGTAAAGACAGACAGATGAACAGATGTACAGAAGACAGACGGTTAGACAGTTGAGGGCGGAGAGATGGATACACAGGCATATGAATGGTGAGATGTACGGACGCAGTGATAGACGGGCAGACAGACAGATGGGAAAAAAGAGACAGACAGATGAACGGCTGTCAGTCACATGGGGAGATGCACAGACAGATAGATGAAGAGATTTTAATGTAGACAAACAAACATGGATGGAGTAAGGGCCAGACAGACGGATGGACAGATAGAGAGAATAAACACATTTATCTGCTTGGATTATTTATCACAAAAGACCTACTTTAAAAAACATGTTTTGACATGGAATTGTATGTGTGTGTGTGAGAGAGAGGGAGAGAAAGACAGATAGACAGATAGATAAATAGAAAGTCGTGCAAGGAAAGCGAGTGTGAGACTTGACAGGAAACGCTCTAGCCGTCGCCATGCGCTTCACCTCGCCCGCTCGTGTGCCGACAGGAAGTCGAGCTGCCTTCAGACCGTCTGAGGTTCCTGTGTGGGCGGAGCTTAACACACCCACTCAGATCTCAGCTTTACGAATAACGCACTCTGTAGAGCTGCAGCATCACGCGCACGATTCTCCAAATGATTCATCTCACGTATTAACCACACGCGGCATAAATAAACCATCAGAAAGACATCGAATCAGCTTCATTAGAATCAATTTAGCTAAAGATTCCGCTACAGAGCTTTTTATAGGTTTTATAACAGAAAAAATATGTTTTACAAGAGAAGACGGAGTAGGTAGAGTAATTAGAGCACACTGTGGGACTGAGTGAACAAAGATGAGATATTATTCATTTAACCTCGACATGCCTCACTTTTCATCCGTTTACAGTTACAGACATGAAACAATCCAGGTTCCAGTTATCACTTTTGGTTCAAGACGTTTTTCTCATAATTGAAGGTAGTAAGACAACGATATGCAAGCAGATCTTACATATCTAACTATGAATCAATATAATAAATTAATATATCGGTATAGATATTATATATTATATATAAATTACATACTAGTGTAAGTACATGTCGTTGGCGGTTAAAGATTTTATAGAAATGGTTAAAAGGTTAAAATTAAAAATAATCTTCTGATCTTTAATGTAATATCAGTGATATTATTATTATTTCAGGTTGAAGCCCACATACTGTACATGTCTGTCTGTCTGTATGGCAAAAACTCTGTCTAACTTATTAATACACAGAAATCACATTCTGTAAGGTTGAGTATCTGACGCCTTTTTTACACTAAGTTGTTCTTCTTTCGTCATCAGACAAATACACTCCCTGTTCGGTAATCGGAGAGTGAATCACAGATGAGAAATCTAATAAAAAGTCGATCGGATAAAAAGTTTGAAGTTTTGTCTTAAAACGACTCCAGCGTGTTAAAATTCAAATTCAGCGCTTTTATTTTAGCCAAAGTGAAAATATGAACTAATCCCAGTAAAAATATTCAGTTTATCTTTTCTAATTAATATCTATTGCTGCAGGTGTTTGTTTACATTAATACAGTAGCGCATTAGTAGCTTATTTTAAAGTAGTTTATTAAATCCCACACATAACATTTAACATTTAGATTTCATTTACGGTGCAGGTTAAACTTCAGACAGAGATCTAAGTACTGTTAAAGATTCATTAAATTCAGTCCAGACAGTTTTGCGTGATGCTGTGACAAAATCCGTCTGGACAGACATACAGACTTACAGACACACAGATAGAACATTTTTCTGAGACTGGTTTCTGGTCCTTCAATGTATAAAATGTAAAGATATCATTGAAAGAGCGAGTTGTGACCGATGTACAGACAAATCCTTTATTTTGTTTATATAGATTTTACTAGTTTAAAAAAAAAAAACGATCCACTTTGGGGTAGTAATGATACTCTCGGGCTGCGTGACACCACCCCACCACGGGTTATTATCGCACTGTATAACCGTATGGTGTGCAATGCGTGTGTGTGAGTGTTTTTTTGTTTGTTTTTTTGACACGTCAACATAATCTTACACACTATTATCACACCCAGCTGTCAAAAACACACTGGCAGCTCAGAATGCTTCACAACTTCACAAAGCACTAATCATCCAGCAAACAACAGAAATCCATAAAATACATCAAGAAGTGAAAAAATAAATAAATAAAAGAAATAAATAAACAGGAAAAGCAGTGCAGGAAGAGATTTATTTTAATCTCTGGAGAAATGAGACAATTAGCAGAGAACAATCATGAGATTCCGAGCGCTCGCGGCTGCACGCTTACTCCAGATACAGATGAATGCAGCAGGTTCATCGTTAACGCTAACTTATAAATGTTTTACAGGTATTGATGTGTGTGTGTAAGTGTGTGTGTGTGTATATGTCATTAACACTCATTGTTATTTCATATTTTGCTTTCCCTTGTGTGCATAAAAGGTGATTGATTATTATGCACATGTCTGTGTGTGTGTGTATGTGTGTCTGTGTGTTAAGTTTCCCAGTTGCGAACTGGTTTGAATAGTGCATGTCCATGTGTGTGCAAATATATACATTGCCATAACATTATGACCAGCTGCCTAATATTGAGTAGAACACTGTGTGCTCTGATTCCTTTCTATCAGAACCAGCACGAACCTTTTCATCAATTCGGCCTACACTAGCGCCTCTATTAGATCAGACTATACCGGCCAGCCATGGTGAACCCTGGCCACCCATGATCCTGTCGCCAGATTGCAGATTTGCAAGATCCTGACCACTGCAGGTTAGGAACATCCCACAAGAGACATCACAGTGACCAAAATCCTTACGCTTGCCCATTGTTCCTGCATTCAACACATCACCGTCAGGAACCAAATGCTCACTTGCTATCTAGTATATCTTACCCATTTACAGATGCCATTATAATAAGATATTGCGACTGTAACTACTGTGAGACGGGACAAATCATGATGTCTAGACGACTGGGTCAGAGCATCTCCAAAACTCCAGCTCTCGTGGCATTTTCTCAGGCTACAGTGGTGCAAAAAAGTGGTCCAAGGAAAGAAAACCAGGTCATGGGTGGCCAAGGCTCACTGATGCACATGAGGAGAGAAGGTTGGCCGGTGTAGTCTGATCCTGTAGAAGAGCTAATGGAGATCAGATTGACGAAATAGTTCTGATAGAAAGGTGTCAGAGCACACGGTGCATCAATGTTAGGGTGACAAAAGGTACTTAATATTAAGTGGGTGGTCTTAAAGTTATGGCTGATCATTGTATGTGTGTGTGTGTTTGTTTTTATATAAATAATTCATCTTGGCCTCAGCTGCACGCTTGTTTTTACATTAGATTACCGTATTTGTCTCCTGGTTAAATATTAAGAGATCAATTTGTTCCACACTATGCATGCATGAGTGTGTGTGTGTGAGTGGTAATGTAAGCGTGCACCACTCCTGATCTGCTGAGAATCGTGTCTGTGTGTGTGTGTGTTGTGGTTTTTCATGAGAAACACAACATGTACTCGTGTGAAGTGTTTGCTCTGATATTATGAGGTGGCCTTTGTATACAGTCGAGTGTGTGTGTGTGTGTGTGTGTGTGTGTGTGTGCGTGTGTGTCTTTAGTTTATACAGCTGTGTCATTTAAGATACACATTTGGAAGATGCAAAAAGCATGAAGAGTGATGCATGTTTAGATAAGATTTGTTTTGGAAGGAGTCTCCAGTACCAGAGCTTTGTAAGTTTACTGGTTTGAATATTGAATATCTTTATCGTCATGACATGCTGGGTGCACAATGAAATTTAATCTCTCATTATGGAGATGAATATGCTACTGTAGGTATGTAGAATATTTAATCTAACAGTTGTCTACTAGAGCAATGTTTTCACTTTTTACAAGTTATATTTTTGGCTTAATAAAGGAAAGAAAGGATGAAAGGCATGGTGCATGGTGGCGTAGTGGGTTCGATTCCCACCTCTGGGTCTGTGTGTGTTTCCATAATGGGTTTCCTCTGGATATTCTGGTTTCCTCCCACAGTTCAAAAACATGCAGAATAGGCTTAGTGGCATTTCCCAAATCCCTATGGTGTATGTGTGTACCCTGCGATGGATTGGCACCAGGCAGACCACAGGATCCGTGCACAGGTTCACGTCGGATGCCCTTCCTGATGCAACCCTCTCATTTTAGGGGTTTTACGGGCTTGGTACCAGGACTGCATCCTTTGGCTTGGGTTTTGGTATTAGGTTTGGCATCCTGGAGCCAATCCATCACACACACACACACACACACACACAAAATCACACACTCATTTACACACTATTGGCAATTGGGGAACGGCAATTACTCAATTATAATCTGCCTGTCTTTGGACTGTGGGAGGAAACCGGCATGCCCGGAGGAAACCCACCAAGCACAGGCAGAACATGCAAACTCCACTCACACACAGACCCATGGTGGGAATCAAACCCAGACCCTTGAGGTGCAAGAGGACAGTGCCAACCACTACGCCACCGTGCCAACTAATATCAGAGATATCAAGATAATGAATAACTCGGTTTCTAGGTGTTGGCAGTAAACAAAGAATGTCTGGAGGTCTGGAGAACATCACAACATGTTCATGAAGTTTGGGGGGAACGTGGAATATTCAAGACTTCTTACTAGAAACTAGCAGTTATAACCAGTCTTTTTACTAGAAATTTAAACCATACTTGGCCTCTTTTTTTAAAATCAAATTTTCTTCAGCTTACATCAGACGGTTAACCCTAACCCAAGTTTCCTCTGAAAGTATTGAGAGATATCAACCGGTCCTGGGTGCTATATGGCGCTCAAGCCCTTCCTACTGTAGCCCCCTCAGACCACAGGAGGACATGTTCCCCATCCCGAGTCTCAGTTCCTCTGAGTTTCTTCGAAAATATATACTCAGGGAGTTTTTATTTGTCTCGCTTGAGTTCAGCCTGCTTTGTGAAACTATATAAGGACAGAGATCTAGAATTTCTCAGGCACTGATTGTTACAATGTAGATCAACTGTGTGGAATTAAAAATAAGGAATAAATGACATGCGTAGTTAAAAAATACTTTGGGGTTTATGACGAGTACCAGCACCAAGCTGAGTGTATGACGATGATGTGTAACGAGTGCTTTTTATAATTAGCCATCATGGTTAAGCGCCTGTAATGAATAATAAGGAGTAATAAGGCTATTTTCATGAATATGCATTTCTGCCTTTTGAATACATTATAACAGGATGCGGATGCAGTCAGAGTTCATTATAAATATGACCTTTATTTACAGTAAACATATCAGGCGTTGTTAACACTGTCGCCTTCCGCCTGCAGGGTCCGGGTTCGATTCCTGGCCAGGTTTAAGTCCCACCACGGGGTCTGTGTGCATGGAGTTTCCATGTTCTGTTTCTCCAGTTTCTTTCCATAGTCCAAAGACATGCAGATTAGGCTGATTGGCGTTTCCAAATTGCCCGTAGTGTGTGAATGAGTGTGTGTGCCTGCGATGGATTGGCACCCTGTCCAAGCTGTACCTCACCTCGTGCCTTAAGACCCCTGGGATAGGCTCCAGCCCCCCGCAACCCTGATTACAGGATTAACCGGTATAGACGATGAGAGAGTGATTTTTCCCACTATAGATTTACACCCAACATTTAAAGGTCCTATATTTTACTATTTCTTTAGTAAGTTGACACAGGTCTCAGAGCTTCCCCAAGATGTGTGTGTGTGTGTGTGTTAATGCGACAGCTGAAATAAACTCCCTCTGTTTCACTCCTCTTCCAAACACACTGTTTCAGTGTCAATGTAAATGAGCTACTGCCAAGACACGCCCCTCCAGAGAACTGTAGAGCTATAGGAGGGGCTCTTCTTATATGAGGTCACAATAGCAAGAAAATCAAAATATTTTTAAACACCTGGCCAAAACAAAAATAACAGAAACCAGCCTTGTTTTTGTTGTTTTGTTTTGTTAAAAAACAAACAAAAAACATTTTTCTTAAAAATGACTATAAAGTGGATTTCGCATAACAGGTGCTTTTTAAATGAAAGTAAAATCTCTATATAGATGTGAGGGCCTTCGCAACAAATACTACGTCTGAACCAATAGGAATGATCGTCACGATTCTACTCAAAGAGCATAAGTGTGAAAAATTTACAGCTTGTGTAATAATAAATACACCCTGGAATGTCCTCTCCACGGTGCTTCTATAAAAGAGAATGGAAAAGTATTTCAGAGATAGTTAAATGGTTGTGTAAAGCAGCGCGGGACTGATGAACACCCTGTAAATCCATCCAGGTTTTATATATACACGTGCGTGTGAGACCCTGCAATGACCTTGATGAAAAAGCCGGCTGAATGTGCACAGATGTGCCGTGTGCCTCGATGACAACTGTGCATATGCAGCGCTGTGCAAACGTCTTACACACAGGTAAAGAAATGAAATGGTTTCTGTGCAGACATGCAAAAAGTACAAGGAGCGTTCAAGTCAATTTTTTATTTTAAAACATTAGATGTCCACCTCGGCCGGGATTGTCATTCACAGACGTACGGCCTTCTTTAAAATAACGTTTGCACTATTAAAATGTTTTGCTGCGGCTAAGCGTCTGTGCCGTGCTCTTAGTCTTCTGTAAATGTCAGTCGCTTTTATGCCTTGACACGACATTTCATCATCAGGCCTTGATGACACATGACCTTGATGACTTTGAACACCCCTCGTACATAGAACAAAGAAAATAACTCTTCTGCTGAGATGGGTGAGCATGTACAGTATATATATGGGTTAATGTGAGATCTGTGACTGCTAGACAAGCACTCTTTGTTTTTTAAATTCTTTGTCAATTTCAAAATGATGGAAGGTGAAGAAACCCCGCCACCTGTATTATGATTGGTTTGAATAAATCGGTCTCGTCTATGATTGGTGATCAAAACCCCATGTGCCGGTTCCTCTAGAACATTTTAAGCAAAAATTTAAAAAATCAACAGCTAATATTTTCAATATGAAAGTACTTATCATACATAGTAGGCTTAACAACTGAAGGATTCCCATAATTCACTGCAGGTTAACTGTGGAAGGAATGGAGGAACAACAGCACTGGAGTTTAGATTAATGCTTAGTGCCTGGTCCAAATTTCCCAAAGATCATGAGAAGAAGAAAATTTCTCCTTTTTTCCCCTCTTAATTTAAAACAATATTGTGATGTTGAGTCATGGGGCTACTTTAAAACTTTTTACATTAAAGTTAAGTAAATTATAATCACTCAATCGATTCTATAGAATGTCCATCCATCCATCCATCCAACTAGGAACGTCTGTTGTTCAACTAGGGACTGTGGAGACCAGTGGGGACCATTGTATTTATTCCCATTTTTACAATCGTGGGACTCCAGCAGAGATGGGTAGTAATGAGTTACATTTACTTAAGTAACATTTTGAAAAAAAAAATGCACTTCTATGAGTAGTTTTACCGCACCATACTTTTTACTTTTACTTCAGTAGATTTGTTTAAAAGAAACACGACTCTCACTCCGCTACATTTGGCTACACTCTTTACTCTTTACTCTTTACATTCGTTACTTTTCTAACCATTTATTCGACACTTTAGATATTCTTTGTGTTTGCCAGAGCCGGTGGATCTACCACGTGACTGTGTTTCACCAATCAGATGTAGCAACAATAATCACATGACTCAGTTTGACCAATCGGCTGCAATAACAATAACCACATGGAGTCGCATGACCACACAGAAGGGGGGGGGGGGGGGGGGATGGGTGGAGGTGGAGGGTTGTCTTCATCAGTGGTAGACAGTGAAGCAAACATGTCGCGGTTAGTTTAGCTATTTTATTTAATGTTGCAATCTTAACATATATAATTAGCAAATAAACTAGAGGCTAAAAATCTATAATTTTCTTACATTTGTTCTGCTGGACACAGTTTATGGTAAAGTGAGACTCTTGTACATACTGTATGTTCTAATGTTATTTTCTGCTGAGTCATTTGCAGGGCGACTGAATATACAGTTTATCTTACACAGGAAATAGTTACACTGTTCAAACATACACGTTACCTACAGTAGGGATTTATTTCAAAAGCTTTATATTGTGAAAAATGTAAGATTAGGAAATTTATGTTTCTTATTCCTTAATTTGCTATTTTGTAAAGATATTTAGTTTTATTAATTTATTTTATTAAATGTATTTCATACATTTTATTATTTGGAAATGTCACAATTTGTACATTATTTTATCATTTTTTTCTGGCTGCTTACATCATTTAAAAAATAAATTGGACACTATGATGAAACAGATATTCAGTACTTGAGTATCTTTTCACTGAATACTTTTTTACTCTTACTTGAGTAATATTTTGGATGACTACTTAAGTACTTTACTTCTACTTGAGTAATATTATTTAGAAGTACAGCTACTCTTACTTGAGTACATTTTATGACTACTCTACCCACCTCTGGCCTCCAGTCAACATCTACACATGCATACACACACTGCTGGTAATTTGGCAACGCCAATTATGGTTAATCTGCATGTTTTTGTATTGTGGGAGGAAACCCACCAAGAACAGGGAGAACATGCAAACTCCATGCACACAGATCCCAAGGCGGGAATCGAACCCCGACCTGAAAGGTAAAAAGCGACAGTGCTGACCACTACACCACCGTGCTGTCAGTAGAGTGTCCTTAATGTGAAAATGCATTAACAAGCATTTTTCCTTTATCTTAATGGCACTCTTTTAAAAAAAAAAAAAGAAAAGAAAAGAAAAAGAAAATTAATTTAAGTGCCAAAATGCAGCATGTTTCAGTCTAAAAACATTGACTTTGATTATGTTACAGTTTATTAGAGTAATGAGGCTTTAACAGCACACCAATCATGGAATTACCCTAATACTTCCCTTTTGTTTAGTTTTTTGGTTTTAACACTTCACAAGCCCTCCGTGTGTGTGTGTGTGTGTGTGTGTGTGTGTGTGTGTGTGCACGCTTTACCTAACCTACCTCGGTGTTCTTACAGTCACTTTGCTTTCGAAGACATTTTTCTGTCTTTAGGTCATTTGTTTTTCCATCTATTAACGCGTTCTTTAAAGTTAATTACCCACGAAAACGCAGTCACGGTCTGAAAAGCTCGCTCTCGCTAAACCTCTGGCAGTAATTTGACATGCTAGCTATTGTTTAGCGGCGGATAAGCTTCAAGCAGGACGTACTGTAAGGTTTTGCCACTCTGATGGAGAACATGGCCAAGGAGAACAGTGCGCGAAGGGACACACACATACACACACATACCTCACACTCAGGGGACATCTGGTAGAGACTGAGAGAATAATAATAATAATAATTAGAAAAAAGATAAATAAATAAATAAAACACACACACGCAGTATAGCTGCTTGAGGGGTCAGAGGGAGACGGACCAAAAGTCGATTGTCTTTCTCTCTCTCAGGACGCAGCGGATTGCAGTTTGGTTTTAAACAGCTGTGTTTGAGATCTTCTCAGATCAGGGAGTTGACACACAAACACACTCACGATTTGCGGTGTTCTCTTGGAAGGAAGTCGCATGTTAATGTGCCAACAGCAATTGAGCATCCTGTTCCTGATTTACCCTGATGTACTGAGAGAGAGAGAGGGAGAGAGACACACACACAGAGTGAGACTAAGGGAGAGAGAGACATAGAGAGAGACACACAGAGTGAGACTAAGGGAGAGAGAGAGACAAAGAGAGACACACACAGAGTGAGACTAAGGGAGAGAGAGAGACACAGAGGGACATACAGAGTGAGCCTAAGGGAGAGAGACACACAGAGAGAGAAACACACAGAGTGAGACTAAGGGAGAGAGAGACACAGAGAGAGACACATACAGAGTGAGCCTAAGGGAGAGAGAGACACAAAGAGAAACACACACAAAGAGAAAGAGACACACAGAGTGAGACTAAGGGAGAGAGAGACAGGGAGAAACACACACAGAGAAAGAGAGAGACACACACAGAGAATGAGACTAAGGGAGAGAGACAGAGAGAGAGACACAAAAAAAGAAAGAGCGAGAGAGACAGAGAATGAGACTAAGGGAGAGGGAGACAAAGAGAGAGAGACACACACAAAGAGAAAGCAAGAGAGACATACACAGAGTGAGACTAAGGGCTTTGAGAGAGATACAAAAAGAAACATACACAAAGAGAAAGAGACAGACACAGAGTGAGACTAAGGGAGAGAGACACACACACAAAGAGAAAGAGAGGGAGAGAAACACAGAGAGAAAGACTAAAAGAGAGAGATACACACACACGAAGAGAGAGAGAGGAATTCCGGGGAAATTCATAAAGGAAACCACGACTTCACTGTCTCTTTCTTATTAATCTGTGTGTGTGTGTGTGTGTGTGTGTGTGTGTGTGTGTGTGTGTGTGTGTGTGTGTGTGTGTGTGTGTGTGTGTGTGTGTGTGTGTGTGAGACAAACTGTCAGTTGTGTGTGTTTTCGCACCTTCCTCTAACACCTTCTTATTTCGCTTGGCCGTTAGACAGTGTAAAAAAAGAAAAAAGAAAAAGAAAAGGTGAGAAGAAAAATTGATTTCATTAAATATGTTCTGATTTGTTTGAACATTTATAAAGATAAAAAGGAGATTATTTTTCTTTTCTTGTTTTTTTTTTTTCGTCCAATCACCAGCAGGAAATCAGGAGTTCTTAAACAATTAGCTGTTTCTGCTTAACTGAAGTGAGTAAAAGTACAGTAATGTGAGCTGATTGTCTAAACAAGATTTTTTTTGTTTTAGTTTTTGCTTGTACACGGCAATGAACAATTTTTTCTTTTTTTTCCCCTAAAATGAATAAGCACACCCAAAGGACTCGATCTCGCCCTCGGACTCGCTCTCACGTGGAGCAAGGTCAGATCGACCGAAGTGACGAGCCCAAACCCTGCTGCTGCACGCTGTTATTGATCCCTCTGTTTCTTAAGTGTGATTTCAGCATTCTTTTATGAACATTACTCATCAGACCGTCCACTCGACAAGTCCACGTCAAATCTATAATAACAGAAGATCAGATAATGTGTGTTTTTCCACATAAAGATCCTCTAACGATCTTCGTTTCCCTCAAATGCAAGGAACGACTACCGTCTGCGCCTTCAACACGATTCGGAAATCAGCTTGTGAGTGAGTGACGACAGACAGCGAGCTCGGCAACGGGTTTTGCTCTTTTCAAAAACACTGTACACAAAAGACAAAAGCAAATTCAAGAACACAACAGAATCAGTGACACACAGTGAAACACAATGAATGACTCACCGTCTTTCTCATCATCTGTACCACTTTATCCTGTGTACAGGGCCTGGAGACTTGAGGTACACCATGAACAGGGTGCCAATCCATCACAGGGCGCACACACACACACACACACACAACGGGCAATTTGGGAATTAGTCTAGTTTTCATGTCTTTGGACTGTGGGAGGAAACCAGGGTACCCGGAGGAAACATGCAAACTCCATGCACACAGACCCGAGGCGGGAATCGAAACCAGAACCTGGAGGTGCGAGGCGACAGTGCTAACCACTAAGACACCATGCCACACCGCACCGTAGAATAGAAATTTTAAAGAGTACAAGAGTGGCTACAACATCGCAATTTAACGTCATATGCACAGTCTTGATTGGCTGCAGCGCTCTGTGTCCAATCAGAATCGAGCATGCAATGCTTTTGTTTAGAGTCACTGTTATTGTGTTTTGCTGTTGCATTTTTGCTTTTGGTGTGTTGTCAAATATGCTTTTGTGGCTTAAACATTTTGTTGTTGCTCTTTTGTTGCACTTGGCATGCTTTTGTTGATGGACTTTTGCATTGTTCTGCTTTTGCTTTTGCGCTTTGGCACATTTGTGTTTTGTTGCTGCTGCTTTTGTTTGCTGTTGTGTTTTTTGTTTTTGATCTGGTGCTTTTGATGTTGCACTTTTGCAAATTTTTGTTGCACTTTTTGTCACGTGCAACCGAAGGATAAACTGAAAAGCCTTAGCAGTTAGCCCGTGTAGCGTGGATGGTAAACCCAAACGCGGAAGCAGCACGAATAGGCAGGATAACCACGCGATTAGTCTAAGAACTCTCTTACGCAAAGAGCAAGGATCTACACAAATAAACCCGCGTTCTAGCAACACACACTCAATCAAAGAAGCAACCTGAATCGGTGAGTACTCAGAATAGTCGGCGTAGCGTCAGCAAAGGCATGGGTGAACTCAATGACTAAGCAATGTGAAGCGCCATTTTGTCTTCTTTTATGCTTCCTGGAAACCCGACCGTACTACTTCCGGGTCCTAGTGCCGGTCGTGTTACGAGTGTGCATGACACTTTTGCTTTTGGTGTTGCAGCTTTTTGTTGTTACAGCTTTTGGTGTTGCAGCTTTTGAGCCTTTGATTTTGCGCTTTGGCACATTTTTTTTGTGCTTCCAGTGTTACACTTTTGTCGTTGCGCTTTTGCTTTTGTTGTACTTTTGTGTTTTTGCTGTTGCGTTTTGAATTCGCACTGTTTTCACTCGCGAGTTCATTTTCTGCACGAGACATTTTCACACTATATGCAAACCACAGGTCCATGTCGCAGGGCCACCGTTAAAGGATCTGCAGCAGATAACGAGACACGGAGAACATCGTCTCTGATAGAACTCATATGTTAATATGTTTTCAAATCTCGTGCGGTGCGGTGAGGATTAATCGTAGCTCTCGACTGCCGAAACGGCAGGGTAGGATTTCACTTCTGATTCTGATTCCACTAGAAATCTGCCACTGGAAATTCACAGTGAGGATGCTTCGTTTACAATAGCACTCAATTGGCAGATGTTGAGGACGTTACATTATGCATTCTGAGAATGTTAAATGTTAAAGAATGTTAAAAGATTCTTTTACGACGTGTCCCCATTAGCGCTGTCAGTTTAAGGGGAAAAGCAAAAATCGCTCCGTTCATGTGAGCGGGATGAATGTCTCTTGGTCTAGTTCACACAACAGATGAAATTCCAGCAACCGAGACGACCTCTGCTCCACACGGAAAGAGACTGTCGATGTAAGCGACTGCCTTCAGCCATGCAGGAGGTTAAGCGCTGCACTTAATATGCGGGCAAATGACGAGAGAGAGAGAGAGAGAGAGAGAGAGAGAGAGAGAGAGAGAGAGAACATTTCTACTGAGGAACATTAGTATCACAATAAACTACTTTATTGCACTAGCTCTATTACCATATATATTGCACCTGTGGCATTTCTTTCCTGCCCTGATGTGCAAGGGTGCATGGGTAATGAATGAATGGCATTATTAAACCATGCATGTTTCCCAAAACAATCAAGAGAAATGAATCCAGCGTAATTATCGCTTATTATGTTCATAAAATCAATAGCAACGCCTGTAGAACTTTATGCGCGCTCCTCGTCGTGAACTCAAACATAAACTTTTTTTTTTTTTTAATGAAATGTAAGGTTTTTTTTTTTTTTGCATTTTTTTTTACTTGAGTATTATTTATTTAAAATAAAAAAAGTTATAGCAGCCGCACAGATTCACCAGAGACACGTACGGTCCCAGATATTTCATTGTCATGTTAAAAAAAAAAAAAAAAAAAAAATTCCTGATTTTTTAATACATTTGAGTGGTTGAATATGGACAGGATGACATGAAAGTGTCAAAAAGTAAACAGGATTTTGGGGAGGAAATAAACGAGTTAAAGAATTAAAGGAAAGTCGGACGACGCTCACCTCCCAGGAATCGTTTGGACCCGGGACGAGGCTGGTGCTGCCAGGTTGTGGAAGCCCATGCACATTTTATCACGTCATTGGAAATTTTAACAGAAGTGTAAAAAGTACCTAAAGATTCTCCTCAAGTGAGTTTAATTACTCATGGGAAAAAAAATCACTCGACGAAAGGTGAAGTTTCGAATTCATCAAGGCTTCAAAAGATTCATCTCTCAAAGATCACAGCTCTTAAATTCACTCGAAGCATCAATGTGAAAGCGTGAGAGAAATTCACTGAAACACATGATCTCTGCCTCAATTTCAAATCGTGCACTGATTTAAATTTACTCAAGATTCAGTTGCTTTATTGTTCTGTAGTGCTGCTTCCAACCAAGAACCCAGGAAATTATTAGCCAGCTTTATTGCTAGTCTCTCCCGATGATAATAACTCCATGCAAGTTGATTGCTAATAGCTAGCTTTAACAAAACTTTTTTTTAAAGTGTAAATATCTGCACAATTTCGAGTGACTGTATTATTAGGTAACATGTCTCAGTCTTGCTCTTTAGAATTTAGATTCCTTAACGCGATTTGATATTAAGAGCTAATGCTTTGCAAATAAAAGAGTTTAAAGAAAGAAAAGCTTTTGCAGAAAGAAAAGCATTGTGGCGGATGGCTTGTCGCTTCGCATTACTTACATGTACATACGTAGATTTATGAATATTTTATCAGCATTGATGGATTCATACATAATGCTGGACTGGGAAGGTTTTTAAAAACAATTTCACCTAATTTTCTCCTTAAATTAGTCGTATCCAATTCCCACAAGTCACTAGGGGTCTCCCACAGTGACACAAGTATATTTAAGACATATTTTCAAAGATGAATAACACCTTCAGTTCTCCAGAGTCATGTTTCCATGGTAGAACCTTTTTCAAGAAGACAGGAACTTTGTCAGGAGCTCAAAAACTTTAGGTTCCACTTGAAGAAACTCTCCTTGGGATGCATTTTCACCAAAGCAGCTAGCAGATTTGACTTCCTGGGCCATGCTTTAGTTCCTCTAAATGTTTTATTTGGTATTTTTCCTGCCAATCAGGATCTCCAGGGGGTGCACCATGCAGCTTAGTTTAGAAAAATGAAACTACCATCCAACATATGTTGGCATATCATAATGACAACTTGTTCACCTTTATGTGAAGCAATAATGTTGTTGTTATTATTAACTTTGTTTAATAAGTTGTTTCAGAAATGGGAAATTTATTTTACAGGCAGTTTTGGGGGTTCTCATTATTAAGAAGAATGGGTTAGAAAATCTGGGTCTGAATTTTGAATGTAGACCATTGCAGATCCTGCTTGCCAATAGACCGTACTGTACTTCCAGGAACCATTTTTGTTCCATGTCTATTTTTGCACCTCAGGAATTATTTGGAAATGAGCTGATGTCTTGATTTCCATTTGGTATTACACATTTTCAGAAGCTGTTTTATCCTGGTTAAGGACACAGTGAATCTAGAAGTTATGTCATCAATACTGGATGTAAGGTCACCCCAGATGGCGCACCAGTCCATAGCAGGAAACCATTCACATATTTCACACTTTTGGGAGGTCAGACGAAACCGAAGAACAAAGATTAAACCCAGTGAGGGAACCATGAAAAATAATGTTGTAACTTTAAAATCCACCCCAGAATGAGTTCCCTTAATGTCACCTTAAGAACCAGAGATGCTGCGAGTCAGCAATGTTCACCACCATGTATACCTCTATACCATGCTTTGGTCAAATCAGCTTCAAAGAATACTGACGTGCTTGTATTCCAGGAATTCTGCAAGGCCTGTTCTATGTCACTAGAAGCACCGAGGTAGAGTAAGTGATGGCCACACCTCTGCATTCACACAAATAAGCAGACAAAATTTTCGATTGAAGTATGAACCACATCCCAAGCGCTCACAATCACATAATTATTCAAAGTTTGCGACTTTCTCTTTCAGAAGTTGATTAGTTCCTGACATGCATATACAGAGAAAGACAATGGAAGAGAATGCTTTGTGGGTGGCGGTTGAAAGAAAATAAGTGAGTGCATGTTTTGGCTGTGGATGCTGCAATTGTTGCAATTGTGCCAGAATCCATCATTCAATCTAAGGAAAACACAAACAGGAGAAGAGCTGACGCCATCACCTTCACATCAAACAGTCAAACTGAGGATGAAGAGACGCGAGTGATGGTTATCCGCCTGTCCAGCTGCCCTTCGGCCCAGGCTCCATTGCTACTAGGTGAGGGAGACAGAATGAATCATTGCAGTCTGGCTCCAGGACAGAATAGCGCACACGTGCCCCACCAAGACCAAGCCAGCCACAGCGTCACCAGACCCCCGCCAACACACTCTGCTGCCATTGTGTCGAATTCAGCCAGATCTGATACTATAGTCTGCCCTGTCAGAAAACAATGAGGCTCCAGCTGGTATGTCTGCGTACATGTATGAGTGTGTGAGAGTGAGACAAACTGACGCTACTTCTGACACGTGGTTGGGCAAGCTGGACAAAACTATGAGTCACAGAATGCGCCTTTTATAAAGAGGGAATGCACCGCATTAGCTAACAAAAAGCACGGATTAGCAAATGGCGCTGATGACGCCTAGACTGCAGGGCAAATAGAAAAGCCACTGAGTTTTCTATGTTAGCTGTTCAATTGATGTATTAAAGGTCACAGCTTTAAGGATCAAACGCATCTAACTGATGATAGTTTTCACATAGAAAATATGAACTAAAGTGAGAAACGAGTGCCGAGAGCAAGAGCGCCACTGTTACTAGGATACAGGTCTATATTATTCACACAACTAGAATGCTTTTATAGCCCTTCTGCACACACTCAAATGTGTGTTTGTGTGTGTATATGTGTGGTTTGTAGGTCAGAAGGAAAAAGTTAAAAATTCCACTATGTTGTACAGGCAGACAATCAGGTAAGAGTTTGGGAACAATGTGGCAATTTTGCTTTATTAAGAAATGTGTCGACATTGCAAATGAGCCACATCCTACCAGCCTGCAACGCTTATCGATTGTTGTAGAATTTGAAGGAAATGTGTCACCAATGACTAGGAATTTTCACGCTAGCACAAGCCAGCACATTTCATGCTGGTGAATTTCAGCAATTTTGTAAGATAAGGTAATACCCCCTTCATTATTGGTGGCCCGGTGGTAGGTGTCTCGCCTGCCATGCGGTAGGGTTGGATTTGATTTCCAGCTAATGGCCAGACCCAAGCCACTGGATGCAGTGTTCGTTCCTGGATAAAATGGAATGGTTGTCAAGAAGGGCAGTCTGTATAAAACCTGTGCCAATTTGTGTGTGGTTCAGATGGTGGTGACCGCTTGATGGGAGCAGCCAAAAGTCAGACAACAACAATAACAACAACAACAACAACAGAAATGCCCTGCATTAAAGCTTGGCCTAAAGAATTTTTTTTAATTCTTCACTGCATGGAGGACCAGCAGGAAGTTCATGCTAGACAAGTGTCCTCTGCATGTTAAAAGCAAGTAAAAGAGGAGGACTATGTAGTGGACTGGGTTTGTGTTTTCAATCAACTGTTCGAGAGTTGCTGCCAGTTACAAAAGAATCCAGGCAACAATAAAGTAATACTGGCGAACGTGGGAAGATGGCATGACATACAAGTGCTGGACTTTACTGGATGTCGCTGTGGCTGAATTCAGAACAGTCAGGTGGAAATTGGGATTTGGTCAATTAACTGTTGCACAGATAATAATTACTTTGATGCCTCAACTTTAATAAATGCAAATAGATTTTCCCAAAACTACATGAAAATATATTTTATTTCATTTTGCCTTGCCTTGATTTCCCGCATATATCCTATTGGTTAAGGTTCCAGTGGCTCAACAGTCAGTCTGCCTAAAGCTGTCTAAAACCCTTGCTAGTTCACGTACGATTTCCTCACACCTCATGATTTGACCACGTTGCTGAATAGCTACATGTGATGATCTGTTTTTGTCTTCCAGACTATTGTGGTTTTCACAATTTTGCATAGCTGAAAAGGGTTTTCCACAAAATATCACTTATTCCTATAGCATAATTTTGGTTAATAAACCTCACAGAACTGTAAGTACAAGGTCAACATACTTTCCCTTGACCAAGCATGTTTATATTAGTAATTACTTTAAAATGAAGAAGTACATGTGCTTGTTCATGTAACATAGGTAGAAAAGATGAATACAGGCACTCGGCCATCAGCTCTGAACTTTGGGTTGTAACCATTCTTCATGGAGAGCTTAAAATCATGCATACCCCAGGACATGGAAAAGCAGCCAAATGCCTTGTGGTGGGCGGTCAAAGCCAAGAAGTTACTGGTTCAGGTCTGGCGTGGTTTCTCTTAGAATTGCTTTTGGGGTGGTTGGGTAATATGGGCTCCAGGGAAATAGTTAGGGCTCTGTCAGAAAGCCAAGACTGGGGAAGCTTAGTTGGTCATCTTTTGACTGATGACACACTATAATAGTTTGCTCCACATCCTGCAATATATTTTAGTCCTGTGTCAAAGCAGTTAATGAGCAAGATGGTCAAACTGTACATCCTTTGGCTGGCTATACTAGGATACATTGGATTCCTGAGGGGCAGAAATAATAAAATGCCCGGAAGTTTTTTTCTGCATGTTCTGCTACAATACAGCTACCGTGGATATAGAGAAAGTAATATGTTCGCGGTAGTGACATCATAGCCTTGAGTGGCTGTTCTGGCAGATTTAGATTTGATACTAAATCTATATAGTCTGGTACCCACAATGTAATATGTAATAACCCTGCGCACCATCACCACCATGACTGACTTAATAACCCCATCAGGATGGTCCATAAACCAGTTTTACTATAAAATCCCAGTATTCCTCAAGATCTCCTAACCGGTCATAATCTTGTATTTCTAACATGCTTAATATGGTAGTATGCATGTTAATTTCTCCATGTACTCGTTCCACTCTGATATACAGTAAGACCGCATGGTGGTATGGACCATCTCCATCTTTCATTAGTATTGACTGGCTTAATGTATTTATGAGCGTGTAGGACACTTGATTTGGCTTGAAACATACTTACTGACATTGGAAATCCAAGCTTATTTTCCCATGCCCAATCATCTCCACTAATCCTGATCAATTAGGTGTCCTGGCCTTTACCTGGTTTTAATTGGTCAGACTGAATGTAACTTGATTGATTTCAAGTTAAACCATGAAATGGCCGCCAGGTTGAATTAAGTGTTGTAAAACAGGTGGAACTCCAGAATGCAACACGAGCACAAGTTCAGTCGGGTTGTGAACTCGGTTTGTAAACTTTCAAGTGGCAGCTCAGTCCAAGGACACTCTGACATCGCTGTGAAGGATCGTTTGAAAAATATTGTGCGACATTTTTACAAACCAAAGGTGAGAACAAACTTAGCATGTTGGACTGGTTCTCCAGGCACGGATTAAAGCATAACCTTTGGTTTCGAAGCATCTTTAATGGAAAATCACTACTAACAGCAGTTTATACAGCTGGGTGTGGATCGAGGAATGTGAACATGACAGTGTCTTATACGACATATAGTTTACACTTTAGTTGTAATTTATGCTTGTTTGCCTGTGTTTTACGCTACCTGGCCAAAAAAGAAAAAATCTTGCACACTGCGATTTCATTCAGTCACCTTTAGCTTTGATTACAGCACACAATGTGGAGTCCAGTTCATGTGTGAAAATGATTCCTCTTGCTCCCAGAATCACACTCCGAGTGCTGGAATATGGCCGTGCCACCAGTGAAGAAAAACTCTATAGATGTGATAATCTGGTCATTCGGTACATTCAGGTCGTTAACTGACTTCATTTTATTGTTGAGTCTAAACCTGAGCAACCCCATATCTGAGAACTGAGAACTATCCATCCTGGTTTTGATAATGTGTTGAAGGGTTCTTAACCCAGTTTCAGTAATTTCAAATCTCCTTAGTTGTTTTCTTTGCTTGATGCTGCCCAATAATTTGACCCTGCAAATGGCAACTTTCTTTTTCTTTTTTTGGTCAGGCAGTGAATAAAGATAAAAGGGTTTTAATGTGCAAACAAAATAAATAATTTTCCCACACTTTTAATTGTATAAAATCTTTTTAAGAGTTACATATTGAAATGATTTCTGTTTTGACTGGTTGGAATTTCTATATGTAAAATGGGAAATACCCTTAACTGCAGATTCAGTATGTTTATGACTGTGTAAATCCAGGAAATGAATTCTGAAATCATTATATGTTTGTATTAAAGGGTGAATATTTCAGGTATAAAACAACACAGTTGTTTACAATACTAAAATAATTATTAGTCATTTAGTTTGTTTAAGGCAGGTTTTATTAGCTTACAGGTTCTATGGTAAGAAACATGTTCAACTTCATGCTTTTTCCACCGTTGTGTTTGAACGTTACCAGCCAGCTAGTTACACTCAAGTCATGGATGTTTTTATTATGTATATTTATTTCTTATTCATAGTATTGTGTTTTAATTGTTTTCTTTGGAGCTGTCAAAATATCTTCAAGTCAGGGTACATGGAGTGCGGACTGCAGACGAACAGGAGCATCCAACCAGCCAAGACCCCGACAAAATTGGCCGGTACACATATCTCGGCTCCCTTGCCTGTCGCTTGAGATTGCAAGATACCCATCCATGTGAAGGTCAAGATATACAAGGTCTTTGTGCAAGATCCGAATGCTGGCTAGCCACCTTCAAGCACGAGCAAGCCCTGTCTGTCATGGAGATGCGGATGCTCCATCTTATGTCAAAAATGAAAACGTGTGAATGACTATAGGAGTGGCGCCAATAACAGAGAAAATGCAGGAGGCTCGTCATGAGCAGCCAAATGTCCCTGTGCCTCAACCCAGATGGACGCTGGCCTCGTGCACAACCGAAGAAACGGTGGCTTGACCACCTCAAAGAAGACATGATGAGACTCATCAGTGTCGCCCCATATGATGCTCTTGATCGGAAAAAGGGGACCAAGCGGGGACAAACACTTGGAAGAAAAAGAAGAAGGATAAGTCATAAAAGATAAGTATTTTATGTTGCTATGATAACTGGTAAATGGACGTTGATGGATTGCTAAATAAAATCATTAAAGTACAAATTCATACTACAACTGTCTGGTATCGATCCAAATGCTAATCAATATAACTGTACAGATCCAACCGGAATCGATTTCCCAGCCAAATCTGACTGAAATATGGCCCTAATCATCAATCTCATAAATCTTTAAGTTGTTACAGTGTACAATATGTGATGCAAACAGAAATACTACTGTTCTGATACGATGTCTATAAATGTCTCATTCACATTAGCAAAGAACGAACTAACATGCTTGTGTTATTCAACTACTTCAACTGTCTTTTTTTTTTTCCTCCCCCTGAATATTTATACTTAACAGTCTAAATACAGCCAAAACATGACATTTGGACTACTTACAGTCTGGAAGCTGGTCAATTCCAATCAAGTTGTCCAGCAGGAACATTTTGGTACAGGCTGCCATTTTTTAAACATGGTTCCAGTGAAATGTGCTGAACAAACCCTTATGCTCAGACTGAAATCCGCAGGGACATAGGAAAAAGAAATCAACTTCAACCGCTGATTTCGGATGCCTGAACCTTTTCTGGATGGTTTATGCGGGTATATTTTCTTTCCCACAGTCAGGAACAGCATGTTTTTAGCTGGATCCTTCTCCATCCAGTGCTCTAATATTGCTGTGATTCATTCATTTATTCATCTGTCTTCAGTAACCACTTTATCCTGGACAGGATGGCGGTGGATCGGAAGCCTGTCGCAGGGAACCATACACACAATTTCTCACACTCAGTCACACTTGTTTTTAGAAGCTTAGACCTGTAATGTGGGAGTTCAGAGCTGTAACAGCAATTCTCTAATATGTAAATATTATAGTGACATCATCGCCATCAAGGAAAAAAAGTATTTTTTGGCAGCTTAGGAAAAAAAAAAGTTTAGATTATGATAATTTAACATGGTCTTCATACTACATTTGGGTTAAAAACAAAGAAAAGAAAGAAAGTTTTCTTAAACTTGTAATTACAGGATGAATAATGCCTCAGCAAATCACATGGCCCCATTCACTCCTCAGCAAAAGGAAAACAAAAAATGAGCAAGAGTCTCGAGATGAGAGCGACTCATTCGTGTTTTTCGGCTGAGGTTAAGCGTTTCGCATAGCGGCACTCTCGACAGCGCGATGCCCTCCGAGCCTCATCAGAGGAACTGTTTGTACTGTTTCACAAGACGGATGAATTGCGATAAAGATCTGTCGTCTCTTTGTTACAGGGTCGTGAAGTTGCGTGCTCGTGGAGCCAGGTATTGTGTAAAAATGATTGCAGTGTGGAAAGACTCGGTGGTTAAAAGGCGAAGCGTGATTGCAGACAGATGCCGTCTGCAGAACTGCGGCCGAGCCAGACGTCTGTGAGGAACTCGAGCGGCCGCCAAGCGAGAGTAGTCGCTGACGGATCCTCTTTGACCACACGTAGACAGAAACTGACATACACACCGCACACACAGATACACATGCTGTCTGACACATGGGAAGACCACAGGAACTGAAACCAGGGGTTCTTTCACAAGTAGTCAGTGTCAGATGTGCTTGCAAGACTTCTGTGAAATGGAAGACGTCTACGACTGGAAAGAGTGCCAGTTGATGAGCAGGTACAGTATGACATGAAATGACAAGGATGTATGAAAGCGATGAAATGCTCACAAGTACACACGTTTGTATGAATATTAACCTGGTGGAAAATACTTGTACTTACAGCATTGAGTACAATTTCACAAGAATTATAATATTACTCACATATTCCTAAGAATAAATACTTATTCAAGTATGTGTACGAGATGGGGAAAAACACTCTGCGTAATCTATTATGTTTTCATCTTAACCTTCAGAGTACTCATTACAAATCTCAAAAACTTCCCGGCTTAGTTGCTTTGCTTTTCAGCTGTTTTCTTGCTTATTTCATTCATTTTTTTCTTTTTCTTTTTTTTTTTAAGAAATTAAATCAAATTTGCAATAATGACAAAGATGGTGCAAAGGTGCTCCCAATGATTCATGCACAAGGACATGCCTCATTTGTCTTCACAGGTACAAACAAAATTTCAACAAAAATCATATTAATTTGGCTTTATATTTGGTAAATTTTCTAGCAGGTTTAGTTTTTTGGAGGATTTTTCAGCCACAGTCTTAATGCCACCTTATTCATTAAAAATTTCTTTTCAATGCGATTACTAAGAATTTAAACTTTAAGCTTCCAAATGATATTATTTGATGAGGTTTCTTGATATGACGGATCGATATCTCCAAATCTTCTATGATAATATTTCAAGATTTCAACAACTCGAACTACAGAATCTGGTGGGGTTTTTTATTCCTCAAAGCACTAATGTAAAGACAGACTGTTTAGGAGCAGAACATACTAAGACAATGTATGAGCTCCAAAAACCGACCCACATTTTTAATTAGATTTTTCCTTAAAACACAGAGAGTCCTCCACACCAGCCGCCCCTGTAACTGTGTGCTTTCAGGTGGCACAGTACATTAATGCTATTTTAATGTTAACCAGACCCCCTCAATACGGCGCACGAATATGACCCCTGAAAAATCAGTGTGTGTGGGTGTGTACTGCGAGGCTTTCAGCACCTCATTACCCTTGTGTAACGTAATGAGGCTGTAGACCCCCGAGGGGTCAGAGCTGAAATTGTGTCCTTGTTGAGGTGATGAGAGCTACTAGAGACACACCACCATCACGATCACCGCCGCCGTCGCCTCTGAGCTCAACGTCAAAGAAACATGGTGTTATTAAAGATTGTACTCACAAGTAAGTGGCTTCCTTTCAGGAGCGCAGCATCAGGGTCTGAACATGACCAAGCTTTTGCACAAGACAGGCCAGTGAACCGCGCTCGCTGAGGCACCAGAGACAAAAACAATTACAGTAAAGTGTAATAATGAAGTTCCTGGAACAAACACCTTCGATTATCAGTGTCTCCCCAGTGCAACCACATTTCCAAACAAAAGCTGGAAGTAAGAAAGAAAAGAGGGAAAAAATTTCAGTGACAGAAAAACAAAAGAAAGGGTAGGGAGGAAGGAAGGAAGGAAGGAAGGAAAGGAGAAGAAGGAAGGGAAAATGAGAAGAAGTGAGCAAAGAAAAGCAGAGTACAGAAAGAATGTAGGAAAAGGAAGAGGAAAGAGGGGATAGTATAAAAAGGAAGAAAAGAACAGAGCAAAGGAATGAAAGAAGGAGGAAAGGGAAGAGGAGAAGGGAAGAAAGAAAGAAGAGTGGAAATGAGGAAAGGAAAGTAGGGATGGAAGAAAAAATGTTGGATAAAAGGAAGGAATGAAGAAGACAAAAAAGAAAGAAATTAAGGAAGAGGAGTGGTGAAGTTAGGAACGGAGGAGGAAATTAGGAAGGACGAAGGGTAATAATGAAAGAAGGGATAGAAGACAAAAAAGCAGAGAAAGCTGAGTAAAGGGAGAAAGGAAGCAGATAGTAAACAGGAGGGATGTTGAAGGAAGGAAAAAGTGTAGAAATTAGCAAAGGAAGGAAGATATTGGAGAAAGAAAGATGTAGAGGAGGAAAGGAGGAGGGAATTAAGGAAGGAAGCAAGCAAACAAAAGAAGGAAAAGGAGAAAACGGAGAAAAGGAAGTGAGGAAGATGTGTTAGGAAGAAAAGAATTAGGAAAGGGAGGGAAAGGAAGGAAAGGAAATGAATGAAAACAGATAAAGCAAGCCACGGAAAGAAGAGATGAAAGAGATGGTAAGGGAGGATGAGAAAAAAGGAAGGGAAAGTGAGGGAGAGGAAATAAGAAGGAAATGGACAATGAAGGAAGTAAGGATGAAAGAGAGAAGGACAAGGAGAAGAAGGAAGACACAGAACCTTACAGATTGGTTTTGATCTTCACAGGCAAAGATGCTGGAACCGTGTAAAAACCCGAGCATTTACAATATTAGTCGTGAAGCGACAGCAGGAGGAAAACAGCCTGAAAAGTGGAGCTTTTGTGAAATAAGTGATTGTGACTTTTAAGAGCAAATCACCAGCAGACTGGGAGAAATAAAGACAAAACGATGCAGGTTTGCGCACTCACCAGTAGTTGGGGCGTGGCTGCCATTTATTTTGGGAAGAGGGAATTTATTCACTGTTTTTGGTTTAGAGAGTCAGGGAAGGTACCTGTATTTATGTTTGTGTTTATTTTATTTTTTGCAGGTAATCTAGCTACTAAATATAAATACCATTTAGTTTATTATTTTGGCCTGGGTCCACCCTGTGTGTGTGTGTGAATTTTTTTTTTTGTAAAACAATACAAACCTCATTATTTCATCAGTTAATGACTGGATCTAGTTCTTTCTGCCATATACCACCATTTCCATACAGTTTATAATAGAACCCTGAACCATTCTTTTGCTATACGGCCCGACACTAGACTGGGATGTAACGCCATATTTAAGTGACCACTTTGATTTTCAAGCACAAGAAAGACAACAGCTTTATTATGCAAAGGTGTTCCTTCAGTTAAAAACAACTAATTTGAGATTTATATCTGCTCATCTTTTCTGAACTACGCTAGAATGCCTCATCCCACCCCCGCTGTGAAAAAAAAAAAAAAAAGTTACTCATTAACGTTTACTCTGAGTACACTTTTATGAGCTACTTTTTACTTTTACTTGAGTAGATTTTTATAATGGTAACTTTACTTGTACTGCAGTAAAATAGTAAAATTTCACTGCAGTAACAGTACTTTTACTTGAGTACAAAATTTTAGTACTTTTTCCACCTCTGTTTGTTATCTGTGGGCTTCTGGGAAATTGGGGTTTTCAGTGTCAATGTGCTAATAAAAGGCGAAATATTTTTACAGGCTAAAAGTGTGAATGATGCAAAGAAGGCGATTTGATGAGAAAGTTGATAAAGATACACCAATCCCTTTCTGGGTTTAGAGGTAAAAAAATGGTGTCTCCCAATCTCACACTGATAAGCAGGGGGGCTATGTCCCAATCTCATGCTGTTAAGCCAGACAGCTGTGTCTCATTTTCAAAATATAATGCAGGAGGGCTGTGCCCCAATGTCATACTACTGTATACAGCAGGAGGGGTGTGTCCCAATCTCACACTGATAAGCAGGAGCGGTGTATCCTAATCTCATCCTGTTAAACACGAGGGCAGTATGGTAATCTCACATTGTTAAACGGGAGGGCTGTATCCTAATCGCACACTGTTTAGCAGGAGGGCTGCGTCCCGATCTCACACTTTAAAGATTTTAATTGCGTCCTAATCTACCAAACTTGTGCAACTTTCAGAATTTCTATTGCCTAGCAACAGGGTCAGGGTACAGGGGCAAGTTTCTGTGGTGACAGTTGCTAGACGGCAGCTGAATCTTAGCAACCGAGATGTCAGGTGCTGCTTCAGCTGTGCGTCTCATCGCACCTTCCACTGAGAAGACGTTCACTCAGGAGGATTTTACACTCGTGTGTCTAAGACTACATTTCTAAATATAGAGGAAAGAAAATCATACTGTAAATGTACTGTACTTTAAACACACACACACACACACACACACACATTTCTCAATAAGAATCTCTTGCTGTATCACAGGCTCTGAACACATGAATAAGGATTTCTGGGTGTTTAGATTCTGTTTATCGCCAATATTCGTTTTCCCATTAATGATTTGTACAGATTTCCCGCTAGCATTAGCATCTGCCTGCAGCTTTTCCTGTAGCTTAGCGAGCTAAACTTCCCCAACAAGAAAAATCAATTAAACATAGCTAACAGGAACTTTGCTAACTACAGTAGCTAGTTATGAAAACTTCACTCTTATCTTATAAATCATCAGATTTGTGATGGTCCTGTGACATTAAGTGACAGATTAGTGACGAGTTTATGGCTTTAAATAACTGGTAATGTTTTGTTCACACTGGTGATTCATGCTAACACTTGACTAGCGCCACAGCGTGTGAACTGAAACCATCTGAGTCTTCTGACGTAAAGAGAACGCATATTTCTGTCCCTTCACAGGGTTGTTGTGAATTCACTAATCAGACCTGGTTACCTCGGCATACGAATGCTCTACCTTATGAACTTTTGCCTTTGGAACTGAAATTGTGGGAAAAAAGTTGCACGTCCACCCGGGAGCAGCTCAAGACTGCTTTGCGTCAGTGGAAAGCCAAGCAAAGTGAGTTTCCGTATTTTTTTGTGGCAATTTTCTGTGCAGGATTTAGTGAGGACACAGCACCATGGATCCCAAGGATGTTAGCAAAAAGAAAATGGAGCCGCTTTCAGTTTGTTTTTTTAAAGCAGCCGGTGCCAAGAGGAATCACAAATTAAGGTTTAATACCTATTTATTTAATATTTTACTTCATTACATGCACTTTATAAATGTTTTGATTGTTTTTATGATTATAGTGTTGGAAATTGGTAATCTTAGTAAGAATTTTGGGAGGCTGCATTTACATTATTTTCTGTAGGAAAAAAGGATTTTGCTACAGTAGTCATGCTAATACCAAAACTTCACTACCTGAGCAGATCGGAAATTTGTTTCAAATTTAAGGTCATGAAGATGTTCAAATTAATTGCAATAACTCCCAATCAGTTTGATTATTTTTTCATTTTTAATTGTGCTTTTTCAAGGATAACATTTAGCTTATCAGCGACACGCGACTAACCTTTTTTTTTCCCTTCCTTTTTTCATTTAAACAGACTCAAAGATTTAATCAAATGAAAGCTTTGAGCGTTTCATCAAGTTGAAAAGGTCATGGGAAGGCTTGTTTCTACGCTAACGCGCGCGCACGCGCGCACGCACACACACACACACACACAGACTGAGTTAGCAAGAGCTAGTTTTTTCAGCTCTGCACTCCACATACACACACACACACACACACACCCACACACGGAATAAAAAATCGTGTTAATGAATTTCTCACTCAGAAAATAAACATTGAAGTCGAGTCTCACACCTCGTTCTCTTTCTCTCACCCAGTCACTGAGGCAGACTACGATCATGGCACCAGAGCTATGATCCGCCTCGCACAGAGCCGAGGCGCACATAAAATAAATAAATGGTCTGGAGGAAAAAAATAAACTAAAACACACGGTTGAGATTATATTGAGCTCGATTGTACAGCTAATTAGTTTATACAGTGCAAACACGACTCTGTGCACCTGCATCACCGAGCGAGCTTTAATGAGCACTTCAAGCAGTGCTGAGGTAAAAATTTAGCCATTAAACCACCCCCGCCACCCTAACACACACACACATACCATATATACATGTGTATACTGGGTGTATATATATATATATATATATATACACACATGTGTATACTGGGTATACACATGTGTATATATATATATATATATAAAAACACAGTACTGTGCAAAAGTCTTAGGCGCCATATTATCTGTAGTACAAATTTTGTTATACAAGTTTATTATGTCTGCATTATTATGTACAAGACCATTCCTTACGAAGATACACTACAATTAATAAATAAATAACATTACAGAAGAATATTTGCATGCCTGTAAAGAAAGTGACATATTACATGACAGACCAGTTTTCAGATGGGAATGTAGTATGTAGACTAATAATTGCGCCTAAGACTTTTGCACAGTACTGTAATATATTTTACACACACACTACACACTGATCAGCCATTACATTATAACCATCTGCTTAATATTGAGTAGGTCCCCTTTTTCCCACCATTAAAACCATTGTGTTCTAACTCCGTTCTTTCACAACCAGCATTAGCACTTTCCTCAATTTGATCTACACTAGCACTTCTATCCAGTCCTCTAGCCATCACAATCTGGCCTGTCTCACAGTAGCTCCGTTTTTAATATCTCATTACAATAGCATCTGAAAATGGGTGGGATATATTAGGCAGCAAGTGAACATTTTGTTCTTGAAGTTGATGTGTTGGAAGAAGAAAAAATGGGCAAGCGTAAAGATTTGAGTGACTCTGACAAACAAGGGCTAAATTGTGATCTAGATCAATCTTTGTTCTGATCAACTCCAAAACTGCAGCTCTTGTGGGATGTTCCTGGTCTGCAGTGGTCAGGACGTACCAAAAGTGATCCAAGATAGAAAAAACGGTTCACCGGGCGACCGGGTACATGAGGAGCGAAGGCTGGATGGTGTAGTCCGATCCAATAGAAGTGCTAGTGTAGGTCAAATTGATGAAAAGGTTAGTGCTGGTTGTGATAGAAAGGAGTCTACCACTGTTATGGTGGCAAAAGGGGACCTACTCACTCACATGATATGGCTGATTATATATATACACTCACCTAAAGGATTATTAGGAACACCACACTAATACGGTGTTTGACCCCCTTTCGCCTTCAGAACTGCCTTAATTCTAGGTGGCATTGATTCAACAAGGTGCTGAAAGCATTCTTTAGAAATGTTGGCCCATATTGATAGGATAGCATCTTGCAGTTGATGGAGATTTGTGGGATGCACATCCAGGGCACGAAGCTCCCGTTCCACCACATCCCAAAGATGCTCTATTGGGTTGAGATCTGGTGACTGTGGGGGCCATTTTAGTACAGTGAACTCATTGTCATGTTCAAGAAACCAATTTGAAATGATTCGAGCTTTGTGACATGGTGCATTATCCTGCTGGATGTAGCCATCAGAGGATGGGTACATGGTGGTCATAAAGGGATGGACATGGTCAGAAACAATGCTCAGGTAGGCCGTGGCATTTAAACGATGCCCAATTGGCACTAAGGGGCCTAAAGTGAACCAAGAAAAGATCCCCCACACCATTACACCACCACCAGCCTGCACAGTGGTAACAAGGCATGATGGACCCATGTTCTCATTCTGTTTACGCCAAATTCTGACTCTAGCATTTGAATGTCTCAACAGAAATCGAGGCTCATCAGACCAGGCAACATTTTTCGAGTCTTCAACTGTCCAATTTTGGTGAGGTCGTGCAAATTGTAGCCTCTTTTTCCTATTTGTAGTGGAGATGAGTGGTACCCGGAGGGGTCTTCTGCTGTTGTAGCCCATCCGCCTCAAGGTTGTGCATGTTGTGGCTTCACAAATGCTTTGCTGCATACCTCAGTTGTAACGAGTGGTTATTTCAGTCAAAGTTGCTCTTCTATCAGCTTGAATCAGTCGGCCCATTCTCCACTGACCTCTAGCATCAACAAGGCATTTTCGCCCACAGAACTGCCGCATACTGAATGTTTTTCCCTTTTCACACCATTCTTTGTAAACCCTAGAAATGGTTGTGCGTGAAAATCCCAGTAACTGAGCAGCTTGTGAAATACTCAGACCGGCCCGTCTGGCACCAACAACCATGCCACGCTCAAAATTGCTTAAATCACCTTCCTTTCCCATTCTGATATTCAGTTTGGAGTCCAGGAGATTGTCTTGACCAGGACCACATCCCTAAATGCATTGAATGCAACTGCCATGTGATTAGATTGGTTGATTAGATAATTGCAGTAATGAGAAATTGAACAGGTGTTCCTAATAATACTTTAGGTGAGTGCGTGTGTGTGTGTGTGTGTGTGTATATATATATATATATATATATATATATATAGTATTCAGATTAAACCCTTCTCTTTCTTCTGTCTACAGCTCCTCTGTGATAAAACCAGTGCCTCGTTCCTCTTCTGTTTTGTGTACGGCTTCTTAGGAGACCACACACACACAATATTCATGTTATTCTACACATACAGTTGCTTCTCTTCCCTATATCTCCAGTTCCTCGATGATAAAAACCAGTCTCCTGTTCCTCTTGTGTGGCTCGTTACAACAGCCTCCACAAGCCCCCACACCTCCTCTCTCTCTCTCACACACAGGCTTACTTTAAAGGTTTTTTTTTCTATCGCGCTACACATTGTCAGTCATGTTCATACGTCTGCGTTACACCTACATAACTCCATCGTACTTAATTATACTGTACATTTAATAAGGCTTATGCAAAGACATTTTTGACGGACTCTGAGAGACTTAAGATTTGTCTGTCTATGAGCGTGCTCAAGTCAAAGTGGGACTTTTGAATGTGCAAAATAATAGAACGTGGTTTTATTCCTCTATATAATCACCTGCAAAACTAGTGCACTTATCCCAGGGTTTCATTAGTGCCTGGATACCATCAAGGTAGAAAGTTTTCCCAGTACGCTGGAACCATGATCGGACTGCCGGCCTTCCAGAAACTCCTTTAACGACCAGCTTCATATGAGAATGGCTTGGAATTTTTTACTTGGAATCCAATCAAGTTGGTGAAAGTGTGTACAGTTCTCACACACAGATTAAGGATGAGGAGTTTCACTCACTAAACGTTCACGGGAATGACCGCAGTGAGCTCCGAGCCACCTCAGCCAGGATCGTCATTCACAAATGTACGGCCTTCTTTTACTTCCCGTCGCCCTTGATTTTTTTTTTTTTTACCGAACTTGTGATAGGATGCCATGATGACTAACCTTGCTCATTGAACTTTTGTCGTGTACTTAAATAAAGATTACAATTTTAAAATAGAAAAAGTGTACATAACTGTTATTACTATGTCATTACAAGTGTTATAACAGCACTGATTCAAAAGTGCTAATGTTAACGCTAGAACTTCGCTACCTGAACAGACATAGCAGACCGGGAATTAGTTTCAAATTTAAGGTCATGAAGATGTTCAAATTAATTATCAGTCTTCTATCAAACTTTGTTATAATCAATATAAGTCTTGCTATCATACTGTATACACCACAGTAACAGACTAGTCTACCACAAAATTAGACAAAACTTTACACAGTACAATTATGTGTATTACAAGGGTATTATTATTATAAATGTGTTATAAGACAATATGTGCTGTATGTACACATCAAATTTAGAATATAAATAAAAAATGTTAACATTTACAAGCTAACAGCAATTGTTGACATGTTAACGTTTTAAACTTTTTAATTATTTTAATTAATTACCTCAAATCAATTAACTTTATTACAAAGGATTAAGGTACATGATGACTGTAAGCAAGTTATGAACAAAAACTCAAGCAGCTTAGACTTCAGACGGGAGGAACCCCGAGAGGAAGTGCCGCGTCCTGAGGAGCGAGACAGGAAGCAGACGAAAGAGAGAGAGCGGAGCAGGAGCGAGCGTTACACTGAGCGCCGCAGAGTCGTGACTCCAGCCATGCACCATTAAACAGTTCATTCAGGAAGTGATGGGTCATGACATCACTTCCTCACAGGCACAGAAAGTGCAGCGACGGATCTCCAGCTCCTCTGGGGAGAGGGAGCAAAAACTGTGACTGTGCAGATGCGCGCGCTCACACACACACAGAATATGAAGTTCCCCAAAACTGAAGTGTGACTGTCACACAGTCAGGGAAAAACTGCACCTGCTGTTCAGCCACACACACACACACACACACAGACACACACACACACACACCACAGGTAGGTGGCTTTCCTGTCACCTATACAGCTGTATCAGATCTGCAGGGGATTTCAAGCATCCAGCTGCTGTCTGTCTGTGTGTGTGTGTGTGATGGGAGAGTGGCAGCTGGAGTGTGACTCTCCTGCTGGTCGGCGCGTTTCCTAGCTGGGGGCAGCTGTAGCTTTTGTTATGGGCAGATAATAGAGAGTAAGTAGTTGAGAGAGAGAGAGAGAGAGAGAGAGAGAGAGAGAGAGAGAGAGAGAGAGAGAGAGAATCTCAGTGATTTAGAGAGAATGTGACAGGAAGACGAGTAAATGTGAGTTCTTCATGGACAGAAAAAAGAAAGAAAGGAAGAAAAAGGAAAGAAAGAAGAAAAAGCAAGCAATAAACAAAAGGAAGAAGGAAAATACGAAAATGGAAGGAAGAAATTAAGAAACAAAAAAGAAAAGAAGAAATAAAGGGCCATAAAAAACAGAAAGAAAGAATGAGAAGAAATAATAAAATATGAAAAACTAGGAAAAGAAAGAATAAACGGACAAGCCTCGTTAATAAAAGCAGTTGATTAACTAACAGGTCCTGTGATGATGATGATGACCCTAAATTTAGACGAGGAGTGACAGAGAGAGAGAGAGAGAAATAAAGACACACAGACAGGACGCGTTTCACTTCTCATCCCAGTTTATTTGCAACTGAAGAAACAAAACCAGAATAAAAGAAACAGCTGAAGGCTTTCAGAGGCGACGTCTCGACCCAACGTCAGCGCAAACAGAGCCAATCTGCATTCAGCAGTCTCGGTGAACGAGGAGGTCAAAGGTTACAGCAGTCCTGCCATATGTATGTGTGTGTATATATATATATATATATATATATATATATATATATATATATATATATATGTGTGTGTGTTTGTGTGTGTGTGTGTGAGAGTGTGTGAGAGTGTGTGAGAGAGAGAGACATTGCTTAGAAACAAAAGTAAATGCACAGTTCTTCTTTCCTGGGACATCACTGAGAAGCGAAGGTAGATGTCAATTAAATAAAGGCCTAAAATTATACAAATACAAAATAAAATAAATCGCTTGTTTGAAGACGAGCATGTGAGCTTTCGTGTTTTAAACCCCCCCCCCTTCATAAACATGCTCGTCTTCAAGGCTTCGGTTCTTGATGCAAGACAGAAAACACAAACCTGCAGATTCAGAAACAGAAACCTTGTAGGTTTTGTGTGTATGCATATACATATATATATATAGTATATACGGTATGTGTGTGTGTGTGTGAGAGAGAGAGAGAGAGAGAGAGAGAGAGAGAGAGAGAGAGACTACAAGTGAACACGTTTTCTTCAAATAAGAAAAGAAAGCAGCTGAAGGCTACACCCTACTCCCCATTCTCAGGAGACGCCTCCTAACCGTCCTCTGGTTGTCGTAATGTTCGTATCCGCTGTATATATGACTACATGCAGACAACTGGTTCGCGTTAATCCGATATCGCAACACACACACACACGTTCGCGAAAAGCCCAGAGTAACGGACGAATATTATTGGCTAGATACGGTTAAGACATCTCGTTATCTGTAAAGAAACCCAATTAACCTCATATCAGTTTTTTTTTTTTTAAAGATATTTTTGAGTAAAAAGTCCACCGCAACATGCCGAAACACAATTTAAAGCCATGCTCCTATTTTTTTTTCTCTTCAAACTTCTATTAGGAAACTGTACCTCAAGACAGAAAGAGGAAAAAGAAAAAAACTAATCCAAATCGAAAAATCTTTTAAAAGTGGTAAATCGATGAGAAAAACAAAACAAAACAAAACAAGGATCCACTCGATTTCAGCTTGGTGGGAATGCTTGATTCTGATTGGTCGGAAAAGTAAAACTGCCTCAACACATACAGGGACTCGTATTTACTATATATGATGAACGCTTTACAAAAAAAATGTGGGCTTGGTGTTTTTTTCCTAGAGGTTTATCTAAGTGAGAAACATTTTTGGAAGGAGTCTCCAGTCTCAGCACTTTGGAATGATATCAGGTGAATCTTTACAGTTATTTAGGACAGAATTATTACAGTGTCTCTTAGCTTTTTAAAAACATTTTTTTTGCATGTATATATTGATGGTCTTTTCCCTCTCAGATGGTAGCTGGCACTAACAGACAGGAGGTGTTAGCGTGATTAAAACTGGACTTTGTATAAAATTGTATTAAATCGGACTTCTCAGAGTCAGACCAGCACACCCTGATAATGTGGCTGGGATTCGAGCTACTCCTGCGCGTACACCTCGATTGGATACAGAAGTACGCTTTCTAGCACTGACTCCGTACGTCCTCCAACTATCGCACCCTGGGAAAGTCGAACAAAATTCATAACGGCGGAAGAAGCCGCTAACAATCCGGCGGTGTCGTCTGCCTTCAGTTAACACCGTAACCGCAAGGCATAGCGTACGGATGAGTAAACCGTACAAGCCCTCATGAAATGTACGGATTATGTTTTCACCGCGCGACATGCTACCAGTCTGCCTCCCCTAGAACTAGTTTGTCCAGTGTTTTGACGTAATGGGTCAACTGGGGACACAGTAACAAGCTGAAATAACAAGCTAAAGGGGGCATATCGCCACCTACTGTAGTGGCATCAGCAAGAAAACCTGCTATAGTGTGCAAAAGTCTTAGGCACATGCAAGTAGCTGCTGAAATTTTTTTTCTACTATTAAATAATAAATAATAATATTAACAGTAATTATATGTAATAAAATCACTGTCAAAAATCATTGTGTGTAAAAAAAAAAACAACAAAAAAAAGTGTGTGCAATTCTGTGTTTTGTCCGAGCTGGATTCCAAAATCTACGGCCATGACGAGATATGATATTTTGTGTGTTTGTTACAGTACAACTGACCGACTCTGACCGTTTACAGACAAAAATACGTCAAGACCACGTGCACAGGCATTACTATCCGAGGGAAGAGGAATCGATTTGGCCCACCGCCACCGTTTTAAACCACCAAAATGGTAGATCAGCAGCCGAGCACTCTCTCATAGTCTCAGGTAAGTAGTAGTAAAATTACTACTACTTAAGTAAAATTGTGGAGATTTTTTTTTTTAACTATAGTTCAGTATGTAAGATTAAGGAGTCTAAAACGGCGGCGGTGCGCATGCGCCGAATCAATTCCTCTGAGATTTCAAAATCTTTTTTTTACGCATGATTATTCTTGATTATATTTTATATCATTTTTGTAATTTTATTCCATATAATTAACCCTTAAAACTGAAGCGGCACAGTTCTGTGCCAGCAACGGCAATGATGTCACAAAAATTTAGAAGAAAAAATTAGCACATTATTATTTTTTTGGTCAACCGAAACCAACCTTAAAAACATGTCATGTGAATCTGTGCTCTCCCTTTGCCTATGTGACGTTTTTGTTTGTTTATTACTCTCCGTCATGTTGGTATAGTTGGCTATATAATGCCTATGTTGTGCTGAAAAAAAGATGGATCACTCTGTACTACATAATCCTGAGCCCTATATATGTTTATTAAACAAACAAAAAACAGCCTGTGGGTTATAAAAGCTAACACATTTTCAAAAAAAAAAAAAAAAAACATGGAATTTTCCATGACAATTTAAGGGTTAAACGCCCGATGAGACGTACAGTATGTTAGAGACATTTCCCAATTAAATTTTTTTTATGGATTTCCTCAAGAAATGTAGTCAAAACCGAATAAATATAAAATATGAGCCGTTATTAAATTACTGAAACACTTTCAGTAACAAAAAACAAACTTTTTTTTTTTTTCCAAAAGGAGTTAGATCTGTTACAAGTGCTACTCATTGACACCGTTCATTTCAGGCCTACAGATAATTTTCTGCAAGATGAAATAAACAAACATTTGTGACAGTTTATACCCCACACAGGGTGCCTAAGACTTTTGCACGGAATTGTACTTCGGCCAATGAATCAATTCCCCTGCCGTGCATGTACTGTATAACGGGACAAGGACAGCGGTCGAATAAAACGGCTGGACCCGCAACTCGACTGTAGTAACTGTGGATGTTCTGAGTGAGATAAGTGGGAACTGAATCAGGGAGAAAATACGGGCTGGTGGGGTGTTTGGGCTGCGGTTCTAAGGTAACAAGACAAACTGTTTTTTTTTGGTCAAAATATAAGGGGGGGGGGGGGGTGATGTTTAGCTGCTATACCATGAATGAGGATAAAAATTTTTTTTTTGACATTCAACGACATTAAACAGATAAAATGCTTTAAAATGCTTTGGTCTTAAAACAATACATGATGTATTTACATGAATTCGAACTGCTGTGGAAGTCCACCGTGGCATTTCCACAAAGTAAAAGCGTGCAACACTAGTTTTGTTCACAGGTCGATAAATTTGGTGACGTTGGCGTGCGTTTGTTGTGTGCGGTAAATTTTTTTTTTTTTTGCGGAATTACCCACTTTAGCGCTTGTATTCGCCAGACGATAAGACATCCTCCATCAGTGACGTGACTCGTCTACTTATCCTAATCCTAAGCAGGCAGACGTTATGTGTGTGTGTGTGTGTGTATTATAGTCTGAAAAATACTACACAAAAATCTCACCAAATTTTGCACAGCTTAGTAACTCATCCATCGACCCTCCTTCACCGGTTTTCCTTCATGTTTTTTTTTTTTTTTCAGTGCAAAATATTTCAAACCTGTGCAATAGGTTTCTAGCCCTAAACCATTTTCTTATGTCAAGTCACATGTACTGTATATACTGCTTTTAAATGTACATAAAAAAAAGAAATAAGTAAGATATAATACATTACAACAACATTACAATTAGTATTATACACAGGGGTGACTGACGCGGGGCGGGACGAGCGCTGCGGCGGGAAATTAAAAAACGAAAAAGAAAAAAAAACCTGAAGAGGAAATTAAAAGGACGCGCGGCAACAAAGAGGCCGGGTGCGGCACGCCTGATGCTTTTATCTGCGACCTTCTGAATACACACACGTGCGCGCTCTCTTTGGGTTGGACAAGAGGACGAGGGCTGTGTGTCTGGCCTTATAGTCTCCAGTGGCCATCTGCCATCCAGAGTCAGGCTGTAGAGTGTGTGTGTGTGCGTGCGTGCGTGTGCGCGCGCGCACGCTGTGGAGACAAAAGCAGACTAAGCCCTCTGCAGTCTGTCTGCTTGACCTCGGCTAGACAGCGCTGATGGGCGACAGCGTGCTCCAGGGACATGATTCGCCGAACAATCACACACACACAGGTCTGGAGAGGGGGATGGAGAGAGGGATGAGGACCGAGAGAGAGAGAGAGAGGCTGGATGGTTGGCACAAAAGAAAACGAAAACTGCATCGCTCTCCCTCGTGTGTTAGCGCTAAAATCTCTCTTTATACAGGTAGCCCGCTCACTGGCTCATTCATGTGCTTACATGTACGTATCTGTGTGTGTATGTGTGTGTTTATTTCTTCATGATTCCTGACAATGCTGCTCATGTTTATGCATGTAGCATGCTTACTAATGGAACGGCAGTCTGGCTTCATGTTTGAAAGCGCATCATTAACATGCGGCTGCAGGACGACGAGCGCATACATATTCCCTCTGATCTGCATAAAGTTAACCTTTAACCCCTGAACCCTAGGACAGGACCCAGTTACAGCTGCACTATCCGACTGCTTTTCAACGCCACCATCCGTCCAATCACACGTCCATATTATTATACTTATCCACTCTTCCATCCGCTTCTCCATCATTAAACTCGGCCATCCATGCAGTCATACGATTGGTCACCCACTTATCTGTCCATCCATCCAGTCACCACCCTATCCACCTAGTTATGCATCTGGTGATTAATCTATCCATCAGATTAACAATTCATTTATTCATTCATTCATCCCTCTATCCATTCACACACACGATGTATGAGTAATATAGGAATATCTGACTAATGCATTCGTCTATACATCCCTTCGTCCAGTTATGCATCCGTTCATTCATCTATCTTCCCGTTTAATTTATTAGTTCATCCACTCATCCATTCAGTTAAACATCCAACCATGTCTGCACTCATTCTTAAACTCAAAATAATTCACCCATTAATCCAAACATCCATCCATTCAAATCATTAATACATTCATCCATCTAACTACTTTCCCATTAATTTAGTAATTCATCCACTCATCCATTCAGTCACACATCCATCCATCTATCTGTCCATCCATGCAGGTATGCACGTATTCATATGCTTAAATAATTAACCCATTAATCCAACCATGTACTCACTCATACACCAAAATGATTAACCCATTCATCCATCCATCCATCCAGTTAAGCATCCATTCATCCACTCAGCTGCCGTTCTGCACTCATTCATGCACCCAAATCATTAACCCATTCATCTGTCTTTCTATACATCCATCCATTCATCCCTCTAGTTACCCATTCATTATTTTCATCCATCCATCCCATGAAGCAGACCTTGCCTTCTTACACATAAGTCTTAGTTTCACCACGTTATCCCTTGTAGCACTAAGTGCCTCCAGGGGGCTCCAGCTGTTTTTCATGTGTGTGTAGGTTTGTGTATGTATGAGGGTCATGCGGTCAGTTTCTCATGGAGTACAGAGGGATGAGGGTCTCCCGTTTGTTCCATCGGTGTGTGTGTGTGTGTATATATATATATATATATATATATATATATATATATATATATATATATATGTGTGTGTATGGGTCATGCGGTGAGTTTCTGGATGGTTCTGTTGTAGTACTGCGTGGTGAGGGCCTCCAGGGGGCTCCACTGATGAGCGTGCAGCTCGATGACCTCCATGAGCAGCGAGCGCGTGAGAGGAGACTCGGACGGACTCAGCATCTTGTCCCTCACTGCGGCTAACAGCTCCATCATCATCTCCGGCAACTGCTCCTCCAGCAGCCGTCCTGTGCTCTGCAGCTGATACACACACGCACACACAGAAATAGGTAAGAAGAGTCATTAGGCGAAAATAAATAAAAAAATAAATAAAATAGGAATTAGAAGGTAAAGTAATGCACATCACAGAAAAAAAGGAGAGAGATAGAGAGAGAACCAAAAAATATGAAAAGAGAAAAAATGTAACTAAAAATTAAGCAATAATTTAAAAAAGGATGAAAAAAAAATCACGTGATGAATATGAACTGAGAGAAAAAACGATCAAGAAATAAAAAGGAAGTGATGCATACACGAAACTGGGAGCAAGGCATGGTAGAGAAAGAGAGATCAAGAGGAAAAAAAAGGGGAATGGGGTTGAGGAAGAATAGAAAGAGAAAGGATGGGGTGAAAGGTCACAGGGCATGCCTGCATGACGGATAAGAGCAAGCTAGACTGTTGGAGGTGGGAGGGAGGGAGAGAAGCTGAATGAACGAAGGTCAGATGTCAGCACCGCAGGAGGAAAAGAAAGCGAGCGTCGGTAACAGACGCCTGTCTAAGAGAAAGACAGAGAGCAGCAGATGTTGGTCTACAAGCGAGTGAGTGGGATAAGAGAGAGAGAGAGAGAGAGAGAGCCTCCTGTTAGCCAGACTGTCTGTCTCCTTCTGATCCAGTTTACTGGCTTTCTTTCTCCTGTGAGAAGGAGGGATGTGAAGACGCTCCTCTGTCTGGAGCCACACACACACACACACACACACACACACACACACACACACATGCTCTACACTCACCCACACGCTAATGGCTCAAGCTTATTGTCTTCTTTTCATGAGTGTGTGCGCGCGAGTGTGAAAGTGCAAATACGGTTATATAAGAGCTAATTTGGAGATCACCCTTTGATGAAGCAGATCTGGATAGATTTAAGAGAAACACCATCACAGACACATTGGCATGAGGGACAGAGCACTCGAGGGTGTGCTTTTAAAGGAAAATAATCGACAAGTCGGTGGGTGGTGTCGTGCGTCAACCCATCCACCATGACGCTGATTATTATTCAGGGATGATTTTTTCGGATAAGAAAATGACGTGTTTCACTTTTTATACTGCGGAACGATCACGGAAGGCGTTTCCATAAAATGCTGAAGAGCCGTTTCCGCCACATTCGCACCTTTTTCTCCTTTATCTAGACAGGAGGAACAGAAAAACGTCATGCTACTTAAAAAAAACTACTATAAAACCCGAAGGCAAAGTCCGCTATTTTGAAAACATCATTGTGGTCGTGGATTATAATAAAAATAATACTTTTTAAAAATCAATGGAAATTTTACTGTAGTGCTCTTGATTTGCAAGATGACTTTCTTTTTCTTTCTTTTTTTTTTTTAGCAGTTATGGAAGGAGTCTCCAGTGTCAGGGCTCAGGAGGTAAAGCTGGAACATTTGGAACAACAACCAAACTGAATAACCAGATACGAAGCACCATAAATGAGATCCTGAGTTCCCCTGTGGAGATGCGAGAAGGACAGACGTGACTGCTGCACTCCACCAATCACGATAAAGCGGTGAGACAGAAGCCATTCCTCAGTAAAAGGCATGTGACAGCTGGCTGGGAGTTTGTCGAAAAACACTTGAAGGACTCTCTCAAGACCACGAGAAACCAAATCCTCTGGTCTGATGGCGCGAAGATGGATTTATGTGGAATCAGGAAAGCAGGTACTGAGCATCAGCTTGTTAAACACATCCCTACAGTCATGCACGGTGGTGGCAGCATCACACTCGACTCATCACAGTACATCACATTGTGTCATGCTGCTCTTGATTGCACATTTGCATGTGCACTTTATGTTGTCTTTTGCATAGTTTTTGTTAATTTATGATGTCTTAGATAGTCAGCTAATTAGGTATTTTAGTTAGCTAGTTGGTTTGAAATGGCGATAAAACCCTATGTGTCTTGACTTGTATAGACGTTTTTCTGCGTCAGTAGGGACGGGAATCAGCAGTGCCCAGACGATACCATGTTCTCACGATAGTTCGGTGTTGATTTGATTTGTATCGCCATTCTACAAATATCCAACTGTCTGAAAATATCCTGGTTCTATATACATTATTCAGATTTTGAGCAAATAATTTGAGCAAATATATATATATATATATATATATATATATATATATATATATATATATATATATATATATATATCTCTACTAGTCATTAGAGAGGGAAAAGTGGACTTGAACTCAAACCATACCGGCAAGAAAACACTTCCGTGGCTTCAGAACAACACTGTGAAAGTCTTATTGCGGTTCAGCTCAGTCAGGACCTGAACCCAATGGAGTCTCTCTGGAGAGACTGGAAATTTCGCTGTGCACCGACAAATTGGATGAGCTTAAACAATTCTGCAAAAAAAAAATGGAATAAACGTCCAAAAGAAAAAGTGTGGCAAGCTTGTAGCTCATTCACGAGCAGGCTTGAGGCTATCGTGCTCTAACCAAGTACTAAGTGGTGGGGTGGAATATTTACTGAAATGAGACATTTTTCGTCTTTATTTTTTTAATAAATTAACAGAGCACTCCAAACACTCCCCTTTTTACTTTGCCTTTTGCATAGAATGATGAGGGGGGGGGGGGATATTTGAATCCATTTTAAGATGAGTGTTAAACGTCTAAAAAAACTCTGTCTGTGCTGTATATCAGCTACAATAAAACGCGAGTAAGCTGCGTTTTTCATCCTAGCCTGAACTGAATGTTTGTTTATACTAAGAAAAACCAAACACTGTATCATCACATCGTGAGCTTGTCATTATTCTCACGTGTTTGTGAAAAGACGGCTGAATTACTGTACATGCCTCTGCATCTGAGAGACTGCTGCTCTAAATGTGGAGGGTTCGTCACCCCATGTTAGCTAATTACTGCCATCGCAGTGGGTTAAATCGCAGCTAAGTGAAGGCTGCATGCGGCCCTCGTCTCGCTCACACTCCTGATCACGGGGCCCTGAGTTTTCAGGCCTAATTACATGATGAGACGCGATCAGACCAAATGTCGGGAGTCTTCTGGAGATCACGGAATGCTCAAGACACCGAAGGACTGGACGGACACGACACACCGACCGCGCAGAACAATCTCAAGTTACTGGAACTGGAGACTCCTTCTAAAAATGGAAGAATGTGTCTTGTGATTCGCCTTACCGCTAGAATTACGGTCCGAGTAGCCGTTATAAATAAATAATATATATTCAGAAATATACATATAAAACTAAATAACTCTATATAGTTATATATGCAGTAAGAACGTTCTATACTTTTTTTCCTTTGTTCATTATTTCTTCCTGTTTCTTATTCCTTCTCTCATTATTTCCTCCCCAGCTCACTTTCTTGTTCACTCATTCTTTCACTCTCTTCCTCCATTTCTTCCTCTCTCATTCTGCTTCTCTTTTTATTATGCATTCCCCCTTATCCTTTCTCCCTCCTGTTTTTTCATCATTCTCTCCCTCTTTTCTGTGTTCTCTCATTTTCCAGCGCCATCATTCTCGTTCTGTCTCATTCTTGCTCTCCTTCCTTCTCTCTTCTTCTCACCTGTTTCGTATTCTCTCACTTTCTCCCTCTCTCCAACTCGTTTCTCTCAGACTCTCCTTAATTCTCTCCCTCTTTCTCATTTTCCATCATTCTCATTCTTTTCCATCTCTTTCTTAGTATTATTACTCCCTCTTTCTGTCACCCTTTTTCTATCACTCCCATTCTTTCTCTCCTTCCTATCTCATTTCAACCTCTCCTTCTTATTCTTGAGTCATTCTCTCTTTTTCATCTTATTTCTTTATTCTTTTAATCCTTTTTCCTCTCTCACTCTTTCTTGTTCTCCCTAGTCTCCCTCATCTAATTATACATCTTTTTCCATCTTCTCTGTTATTGATGAATCTATTGTTCCATGTCCACAGTTCCCCTGTTCTGCTTTGTGAAGTGTGTGTGTTTGTTTCTCGCTAGACCCCTCTCCCGGTGTGTATTAATAACAATTCTACTGCTGCAGCCTCGGATGTTTCTTCCTTTTATACAGAAAACATTAATTTATTCTTAATATAATAATCATCCTTTTTATATATATATTTTTTGAAGTCTCTCACCTCCATCGAGCAGCAGAGCACAGCGTCTTCCTTCACCTCCGCTGACTCCAGTAACTGAAAGACACACAGCACGACATGAGGGGAAGGGTTTAGCAGAGGAAACGTTTAGCCAAGTAATAAACACGACTCGAGAAACACTTCAGAGGGAGAGAAACCTGACCTCAGGTGACCTTTTCTCCTGTGTGCAGTAAAGTCAGCTTTAAGAACGCTACACACACACAGAGCACTTCCTGTATGATATAATGCAGACTGCAGCACCGTGTGTACTGTATGCGTGAGATATACTGTTTACACACACAACACAACACACACTCAGGTTTCTTCCAAACTGGTTTTCAGCAGATTATGTAACCTGAATACAGACTCTAGTCTTCACTGATGAAGAGCTCTCTTGTACCGAACACTTCCTGAAGACTGGAGCGCTTTACAGTAGCGCGTACATATAACTAGTCTCTCTGTTCTTCCTCAGTCTGACTCTGGGAGGATCTGATCGAACAAATTCAATTTCCAGTGTCTACTGCAATTACAAACACACCTGTATCAGCTGAAAAAAAAAAATGCAGTTTACACCGATGTACAACGTAATATTAATGGAAAATGCAGACCAAACAAAAAAAAAGTCGGCATTTCAGAAAGGTCAAAATTATTGAGCAAAGAAAACAACGAAGGAGATTTGAACTAATAATAACAGGGTAAAGAACAATGCGACACTATTAAACATGGAAGGACAGAGCTGAAGTATCAACTCTGGAAGAAATTTGGACAGGAAAAAAAAAAAGAATAAATGAGATCACTTAAACGCTTGGTGAAGTTGCATGAGAAATGGTATGAGAGTGAGATTTCCACCACACACACACACACACACACACACACACACACACACAATGTGATGAAAACTCACAGGATTGGGACTAAACAGCTGTGTCCATAAGAAAAGCACTTGTTCGTGAGACAAAAAATAAAAAAAATCAGGCTTGAATTTGCAAGTGAGCATAAAGATCGGACTTTAGAGCAACAGAAAAAGGTCATGTGCCTATGACAGAGTGATGGGCGTGTCAGGGTAAGAAGGGACGCATCCATCATGCATAGTGTCCACTGTACAAGCCTCTGAAGACAGTGTTATGATCTGGGGTTGTTTCAGGTGCTCAGGTCTAGACTCAGCAACGTTATGCGGCGATAAAATGAAATCAGCTGGCCACTTGAATGTACTGAATCACCAGTGTATCACATCTATGGAGGCTTTTCTACCTTGTCGGCACGGACATATTCACACTGTGAAAGAGTGTTTCTAGAAGCATGAGGAATCAACTGGAAACCACAGTGTGTGCTGTGACCAAAGCTTACCGTGACTGAATTACAGTACATCCTTTTTTTTTTTTGAATGTTAAATAAAAATGCTTGAATTATAAAAATAAATAAATACATAAACGCCTGGACAGAAAGACAAGGATGAAACCGCGCTCATACCGTACGATCCTGCTTCTTCATTGTGAATGTACATCGACATTATTTCAAGGTTATTTTGTTCAGAATTAATATTTCACAAGCTGGGCTGTATAAGAATCACTGAATACACGCGTGTGTGTGTGCGCGTGTGTGTGCGTGTGTGTGCGTGTGAACTAGTCCACTAAAACCTTATGATAAACATCAAACCCTTAAGATGCTAAACTGGCAAGACAGCAGGACGTGGAAGCAGACAGAGTGTATGAGCATCAAACACAAACTCCCTGCTGACTGAGAAACACAAGGAGACGGAAGAAAACTATATATATATATATATATTTTTTTTTTTAGAAGTAAATTTAAATATGGCTGTTTACATGCATCATGTCGATGTGCTTATGCAAAGGGCGCCAGTACATATGAATACAGTCATCTCTGTCTCTAGATTTGAGCCTTATTTAAAGCCTGTGGTCTGAATTAAAGAATTCAACTCTCTCTCTCACACACACACACACACACACACACACACACACACACACACACACACACACACACACACACACACACACACACGGACAAAATTGTTGGTACCCTTCGGTCAATGAAAGAAAAACTCACAATGGTCACATAAATAACTTTAATCTGACAAAAGTAATAATTAAAAAAAAAATCTAAGAATGTCAGACATTGCTTTTCAACCATGCTTCAACCTAATTATTTAAAAAAATAAACTCATGGAACAGGCCTGGACAAAAATGATGGTACCCCTAGAAAATACTGAAAATAATGTGACCAAAGGGACATGTTAATTCAAGGTGTGTCCACTAATTAGCATCACGGGTGTCTACAATCTTGTAATCAGTCAGTGGGCCTATATATAGGGCTCCAGGTAGTCACTGTGTTGTTTGGTGACATGGTATGTACCACACTCAACATGGACCAGAGGAAGCGAAGGAAAGAGTTGTCTCAGGAGATTCGAAAGAAAATTATAGACAAGCATGTTAAAGGTAAAGGCTATAAGACCATTTGCAAGCAGCTAGATGTTCCTGTGACTACAGTTGCACATATTATTCAGAAATTTAAGATCCATGGGACTGTAGCCAACCTCCCTGGACGTGGCCGCCGGAGGAAAATTGATGACAAATCAAAGAGACGGATAATCCGAATGGTAACAAAAGAGCCCAGAAAGACTTCTAAAGAGATCCAAGGTGAACTTCATGCTCAAGGAACATCAGTGTCAGATCGCACCATCCGTCGTTGTTTGAGCCAAAGTGGACTACATGGGAGTCGACCAAGGAGGACACCATTGTTGAAAACAAATCATAAAAAAGCCAGACTGGAATATGCCAAACTACATGTTGACAAGCCACAAAGCTTCTGGGAGGATGTCCTATGGACAGATGAGACAAAAATGGAACTTTTTGCCAAGGCACATCAGCTCTATGTTCACAGACGGAAAAATGAAGCATATCAAGAAAAGAACACTGTCCCTACTGTGAAACATGGAGGAGGCTCTGTTATGTTCTGGGGCTGCTTTGCTGCATCTGGCACAGGGTGTCTTGAATCTGTGCAGGGTACAATGAAATCTCAAGACTATCAAGGGATTCTAGAGAGAAATGTGCTGGCCAGTGTCAGAAAGCTGGGTCTCAGTCGCAGGTCATGGGTCTTGCAACAGGACAATGACCCAAAACACACAGCTAAAAACACCCAAGAATGGCTAAGAGGAAAACATTGGACTATTCTAAAGTGGCCTTCTATGAGCCCTGACCTCAATCCTATTGAGCATCTTTGGAAGGAGCTGAAACATGCTGTCTGAAAAAGGCACCCTTCGAACCGGAAACAACTGGAGCAGCTTGCTCATGAGGAGTGGGCCAAAATACCTGCAGAGAGGTGCAGAAGTCTCATTGACAGTTACAGGAATCGTTTGATTGCAGTGATTGCCTCAAAAGGTTGTGCAACAAACTATTAAGTTAGGGGTACCATCATTTTTGTCCAGGCCTGTTCCATGAGTTCATTTTTTTTTTATAATTCCGTTGAAGCATGGTTGAAAAGCAATGTCTGACTTTCATTGGTTAACATTCATAGAATTCTTATTTATTATTACTTTTGTCAGATTAAAGTTATTTCTGTGACCATTGTGAGTTTTTCTTTCATTGACCGAAGGGTACCAACAATTTTGTCCACGTGTATATACACACACACACACATACACACACAATGTAAAGCCTCTTAAAAAGTGTATGAAGCAACGTCCAAAATTCTCTAGAACTTTCTCTCATTGTTTTTAGACATTCTGTCTCTCAGACTCAGTGCTGTTAAATTCTAAAAGAGGTGCTTCACCAAGTGGTAATTTTAAGTGTCCAAAATGTTTATAAAAGTACAGTTTATTACAAATTATGAAGAGACTGCCAATACTTATGCAGTGCCTTTCAGTCCGATGATTCTGAATGCACGGGACAGCCCAGCCGAGTGAAGAATAAGCACGGCCTCGGCGGTACGGTGCGGTCATGCCCGGCCGAAGGAGCTTTGGTGGGCCAAAACTTTTAAGCCCGGATTTTAACGAAATGTACACAAACAGTTCTGAAAATGTTTTAAAAGTGAATTTATATTTGGCTTTTCACGTGTGTCACGTTGGTCTGTTTGCGTAAAGGGCGCCAATACTTATAGAGCTGACCTCAATCCTATGATGTTTAATAAACGGAGGGAAAAAAAAAAAAAGATCCTCTGGAACGAAACGGCAAAAGCGCGGCGTGTGGTGAATTAAACTCCATGATTCATTTTTCTTGCAGAGTGAGAGAGCGAGGTGAGTAATGGTTTCCCACGACTGTGTGTGCGTGTGTGTGTGTAGCTGAACTAAGTCAACTTTTTGTGTTTGTGTGGCGATGGACGAATTCAGGGGTCGTAGTGTGCGAGCATGTCATTTGGCTGCCTGCCATCGTATTATACGAGAACTCTCTTGCCTCAGGGTAGAGGGGGTGGCTAGCTGTGTGTGTGTGTGTGTGTGTGTGTGTGTGTGTGTGTGTGTGTGTGTGTGCGCGTGTGTGTCTAAAACACTGAGATGACTTACAGAGTGCTGAGCAGGAAAAGCACTCGGGTACTGATACAGGCAGCTCTTTGTGAGAGCCTACGATCAAAGCCGAGACGGCGAGGCCTGGACAGTGTCTCGCGGAAACGTCTGACAGCAGCGGGGGGTTCGTTAAAAAGCTCGGCGCAAACCCGGGCGTGCATTTATTTCTCGTCTCAATCCGCTTAACGGGAGACTCAGGTGAAACTCGAGTGCCTACGTCTGTTTACGATCACGTGCAGAGGTTAAAATTTGTCGCTGTGAACGACGGTTTCTCTACAAATCGCTCTTAGGGGACAGCGTAGTCAGGATGACACTACCCAGGATGCTTTGAGTCAATCGTCGCAGGTAAACGAGGCCACCTTAATGGTTGAGGTATTTTTACCCAACTGCTTACGCAAGAGTTTCTGGAATCTTTGCAAGCTTCTGCAGCTGCACATGTGCGCAGAATATAGAGACCGTAAAACGTATAGAACATGAAGATCCCAGTAGCTAAACTTTACTCGCGAGTGTGTGTGTGTGTGTGCTGGACTTCAGCGGCGAGATCTGCAGGTCTGGTGGTCTGTGTGGTGACTGAAGTGGTCTCTCGCCTCCGGTCTCCAGGGAGACGGCTGCTTTATGTCTGTCTGGAGACATCCCATAATGATGTCCCAAGAGTGCCGGGCCGTGACAGGTACTGGCTCGGGTTACGCAGGTACGCACCGGTGTACACGATGCACCCGGCGAAACGAAGACCAGGACTCCTCGAATGGGGAAAGCAGACACGCTTCCCGCCGATGTTGACATTCCCTTCATTTCCATGCCTGGTGTAGTCGGGCCAAACTTAAAGAAACACTCTGCAGGCTGAAAAAGAGAAAAAAACAAAAAAAAAACAACAACAACAAAAAAAAACAGGATCTCAGTGAATCCATCCATCCACCTGTGTGTATTCTCCATGTATTTTTTTGGGTTTCCTCAGGGTACTCCAGTTTCCTCTCACAGTCTAAAGACGTGCACAGTAGGTCGATGGGAGTTTCATAGTTGTGTGCTTGTGCTCCTGAGATGGGTTGGGATGTCATCATGGGTTCCCTGCCCTGTGCCCCAAGTACCCTCGGATGGGCTCCAGTCACGCGAGATCACGATGCTCTCGGATATCAGTCCTCTGTGTTTAGTCTTCAGCTCTTCAATAAGCGTCTCACTGTAACGAGCACTGTTGATTGTTGAATCTGATACTCTTCCAATACTTGACCCTTGAGAGTCCCAGAAAACTGTAAGCGTTGATGAATTCTCCAGCTGATGGTCGACTTTTGAACTGTTTCTCGGTCTGTGTTTGAGGATGCTCCCATTCCGTACCGTTTACTCTCAGGCTCATAAGCGATGAATCTGTGTCCCGTCACCAGTAATGACTCTCTTTAAGAAACGTTCACCTTCCTTATTAGAGTATCGCTCCGAATGTTGTTTGCAGATATACAAACACTTCTGTTTACGCTCTTCCTTGAGATGTTTCAGCACCAGGGACACCTTCAGGCAACAAAATAAATAAATAAATAATAAATAAAAAATCACTGCAGGTTGCTCTTCTTTTGTGCCAATCAAAAGTGGGGTTTTCATTTTTGCTCACACATCAATTACAAAGTTCACACCTGCACTGTCAGTGTCTGGGGAGACCAGAGCCTTGAACGAGAAGCACCAACTGAATTTTTAATATAACTGGAGTGCGGATAATTTGTGACTTGCCCTTGCAGTAGTAATAAAAATGTGCAGCGAAAAGCTTGCAAAAGCACGACTAAAAAACAAAATCAATGAACAACGTATCATGAAATTCAGAAAGCGCTGTCACATGGGGCACCTGGATCGCACGGATCCCTTGATTGTATTTTTTAAGAGCTAATTATCTATCATAAGTGTTCCTCAATTAAAAACAAATAAATAAAAATATCACTCGGCTTATATAAAGCATCGGAAAGCGTTTTTACAGACTGCCTCGTTCCTCGAGATGGTGTTTCAACACCCATGCTTCTCTGGAATCACCTGCCATGTAGTTACACATCAAGAGAGCACACACACCTGTAATTAACAAACCTGTCCTGCCACTCGCCAAGCGTGCGCGCGCGCACACACACACACACACACACACACACTCACTCTCTCTCTCTGCACACACATAACACCTGGCTGCCTGACAAGATGACATGTAAACATCATGTAATCTCTCTCTCTCACACACACGCCTACACACACGCCTACACACACGCCTACACACTACTGTCCCAGAGGAGAGAGAGTGTTCTTATTTATTAGAGATGTTATATAATTAGTGGAATTAACTTCCAGACGATTATACCACAATTCCAGGAGGTGAGGATTAATTTTCCATCGCGAGCGGCTCTGGCGGTTGCTCCGAATGCCTCTGTTAATAAGGTAAGGTTCTCTAAGATGATGTTTATAAATTTTCTGTATAGAATTTCCCGTTTCTCTTTTAAACTTTAAAAACAAGCCGCTTTAACACGTTGATTATTTTCCTATAACGGCATGCCATGTCTTCAGGTACGTGTGGACGCTCTCACATCAGGCTGCTCTGCAAAACGTTTGTACGATTGAAAGTCCTTTCTGTTATAAAAGCACTTTATTTTGAGCGTGCTGCAGATGCTCTGCAGTCGTCGCATTTTATTGAGTTGAAGCATCTTGCCAGAGACGTTTATGATGATTTCTCAGCTTGACGCCTTCATCCAGTTGCACTCTTCGTGTTTGTGTGTGTGAGAGAGAGAGAAAGAGAGAGAGTGTGTGTGTGTGTGTGTGTGTGTGCGCGTGTGTGTCTAAAACACTGAGATGACTTACAGAGTGCTGAGCAGGAAAAGCACTCGGGTACTGATACAGGCAGCTCTTTGTGAGAGCCTACGATCAAAGCCGAGACGGCGAGGCCTGGACAGTGTCTCGCGGAAACGTCTGACAGCAGCGGGGGGTTCGTTAAAAAGCTCGGCGCAAACCCGGGCGTGCATTTATTTCTCGTCTCAATCCGCTTAACGGGAGACTCAGGTGAAACTCGAGTGCCTACGTCTGTTTACGATCACGTGCAGAGGTTAAAATTTGTCGCTGTGAACGACGGTTTCTCTACAAATCGCTCTTAGGGGACAGCGTAGTCAGGATGACACTACCCAGGATGCTTTGAGTCAATCGTCGCAGGTAAACGAGGCCACCTTAATGGTTGAGGTATTTTTACCCAACTGCTTACGCAAGAGTTTCTGGAATCTTTGCAAGCTTCTGCAGCTGCACATGTGCGCAGAATATAGAGACCGTAAAACGTATAGAACATGAAGATCCCAGTAGCTAAACTTTACTCGCGAGTGTGTGTGTGTGTGTGCTGGACTTCAGCGGCGAGATCTGCAGGTCTGGTGGTCTGTGTGGTGACTGAAGTGGTCTCTCGCCTCCGGTCTCCAGGGAGACGGCTGCTTTATGTCTGTCTGGAGACATCCCATAATGATGTCCCAAGAGTGCCGGGCCGTGACAGGTACTGGCTCGGGTTACGCAGGTACGCACCGGTGTACACGATGCACCCGGCGAAACGAAGACCAGGACTCCTCGAATGGGGAAAGCAGACACGCTTCCCGCCGATGTTGACATTCCCTTCATTTCCATGCCTGGTGTAGTCGGGCCAAACTTAAAGAAACACTCTGCAGGCTGAAAAAGAGAAAAAAACAAAAAAAAAACAACAACAACAAAAAAAAACAGGATCTCAGTGAATCCATCCATCCACCTGTGTGTATTCTCCATGTATTTTTTTGGGTTTCCTCAGGGTACTCCAGTTTCCTCTCACAGTCTAAAGACGTGCACAGTAGGTCGATGGGAGTTTCATAGTTGTGTGCTTGTGCTCCTGAGATGGGTTGGGATGTCATCATGGGTTCCCTGCCCTGTGCCCCAAGTACCCTCGGATGGGCTCCAGTCACGCGAGATCACGATGCTCTCGGATATCAGTCCTCTGTGTTTAGTCTTCAGCTCTTCAATAAGCGTCTCACTGTAACGAGCACTGTTGATTGTTGAATCTGATACTCTTCCAATACTTGACCCTTGAGAGTCCCAGAAAACTGTAAGCGTTGATGAATTCTCCAGCTGATGGTCGACTTTTGAACTGTTTCTCGGTCTGTGTTTGAGGATGCTCCCATTCCGTACCGTTTACTCTCAGGCTCATAAGCGATGAATCTGTGTCCCGTCACCAGTAATGACTCTCTTTAAGAAACGTTCACCTTCCTTATTAGAGTATCGCTCCGAATGTTGTTTGCAGATATACAAACACTTCTGTTTACGCTCTTCCTTGAGATGTTTCAGCACCAGGGACACCTTCAGGCAACAAAATAAATAAATAAATAATAAATAAAAAATCACTGCAGGTTGCTCTTCTTTTGTGCCAATCAAAAGTGGGGTTTTCATTTTTGCTCACACATCAATTACAAAGTTCACACCTGCACTGTCAGTGTCTGGGGAGACCAGAGCCTTGAACGAGAAGCACCAACTGAATTTTTAATATAACTGGAGTGCGGATAATTTGTGACTTGCCCTTGCAGTAGTAATAAAAATGTGCAGCGAAAAGCTTGCAAAAGCACGACTAAAAAACAAAATCAATGAACAACGTATCATGAAATTCAGAAAGCGCTGTCACATGGGGCACCTGGATCGCACGGATCCCTTGATTGTATTTTTTAAGAGCTAATTATCTATCATAAGTGTTCCTCAATTAAAAACAAATAAATAAAAATATCACTCGGCTTATATAAAGCATCGGAAAGCGTTTTTACAGACTGCCTCGTTCCTCGAGATGGTGTTTCAACACCCATGCTTCTCTGGAATCACCTGCCATGTAGTTACACATCAAGAGAGCACACACACCTGTAATTAACAAACCTGTCCTGCCACTCGCCAAGCGTGCGCGCGCGCACACACACACACACACACACACACACTCACTCTCTCTCTCTGCACACACATAACACCTGGCTGCCTGACAAGATGACATGTAAACATCATGTAATCTCTCTCTCTCACACACACGCCTACACACACGCCTACACACACGCCTACACACTACTGTCCCAGAGGAGAGAGAGTGTTCTTATTTATTAGAGATGTTATATAATTAGTGGAATTAACTTCCAGACGATTATACCACAATTCCAGGAGGTGAGGATTAATTTTCCATCGCGAGCGGCTCTGGCGGTTGCTCCGAATGCCTCTGTTAATAAGGTAAGGTTCTCTAAGATGATGTTTATAAATTTTCTGTATAGAATTTCCCGTTTCTCTTTTAAACTTTAAAAACAAGCCGCTTTAACACGTTGATTATTTTCCTATAACGGCATGCCATGTCTTCAGGTACGTGTGGACGCTCTCACATCAGGCTGCTCTGCAAAACGTTTGTACGATTGAAAGTCCTTTCTGTTATAAAAGCACTTTATTTTGAGCGTGCTGCAGATGCTCTGCAGTCGTCGCATTTTATTGAGTTGAAGCATCTTGCCAGAGACGTTTATGATGATTTCTCAGCTTGACGCCTTCATCCAGTTGCACTCTTCGTGTTTGTGTGTGTGAGAGAGAGAGAAAGAGAGAGAGTGTGTGGGTGTGGGTGGGTATGTGGGGAGGAGGGAGGTGGGGTGTGGATGCTGTGGGATTATATTTTACAGCTGTTCGTGCCACTGTACCCTTTGCTCTCGGATAAATCCTCCAGGGGTCTGCTGGCGTTAATGGTGTCACACCCTTCCCCATCCCCAAACGCCCCCCCCCCCCCCCCCCCCCTCCTCCAGAGGGACGGTACTTGGCGCCTCTTGGCCTGACCGATAAATCCTGGCTTGGATCGCACCAAGATCGCTGGCAAAAAATCTCTCGGCCTGCAACCTGTCTGACCTAATCACGTCTGTTAATCTAAAAATTTTTTTTTTTTTTAAACACACGCACGAGCCATTTTACACTAGGGATAACCATTAAATCAGTTCAATCCACATTTACAGGGAAATAGGAAGAGAAAAGGATGCCTTTGTGTCTAGTGTTATGAATCGTAACACATCTGACTGATCATTCGATTCGATCACAATGCAATTTCCTAATTTGATTCGATTCAATAGTTCGAAAAGTTTACCAATTATTTGCTCAACACTCCAGTCCAGCAGGTGGCGATATTGTATCAACTGCCCATAAACTGTGGAAGATGTGATACACATACCTGATACTCTGCATTGGTGGACGATGTGAGCGGCCTCTATTTTTAGCAAAAGCTGTGATATATTTTTTAAGAAATTTGTCAATTGAATGTATATGAGTTCACAAATATTTAAAAAAAATTGTGAATCTAATCAGTGAACAAGGTGTCGCACCGTGGCCCCGCACCTCCACGGTCAAGGGCTCGATTCCTTATCAAAATGGAAGGAAAATCAAAACTGATCTCCAGCAGTCGAAAATAAACCGACATGTTCTGAGTCCCTAGGCCCTACAGAGTGCACGACGGTATGTCCTGTGATGAGTGTTAGTGATAATGCGATAGTAAGTGCACCTCTCGTAAGCAGGTGTAGATGGGGCACACGAGCACCCTGAACGGCTCTCCTGTGTTGCTCCTCATGGTGCTGAAGACCTCACACAGGAAGGTGATGAAGCCCAGCCAGCTCTCCACGTCTGTCTGCTGCAGCTCCTCACGCCGAGTAAAGTCCCTCTGCAGAGAAAGAGACAGAGAGAGAGACAGAGGAGAACGGTAAATAAGAAGAGAGTGATGATGGCATGCGTGATCTCTGCATTTCTATATTACCGTGAATCCATACAGAACCAATGCCAATGTGACCTGCGCCGCTGTTCCTCTCCACTCACCCATAAACAGATGGATCACAGTTTCCGGAGTAAATCATACAACGAACAAATCTAACATCAGCTTTCGTAGCAGAGCATAAATTCAAGTTCACTACCACGGTAACCAATTAAATTCATAGCTCCCACCTCAACTACTGTAATATTCGAATAAACAACTCATAGTTCCACCCCAATTACCATTTCAACCAATCAAATCATCGACATGATCACCATTCCCATTCTAACCACTACCATATCCCATCACCACTACCATTCTAACCAAATTGAAGAACCACCCTGACTAAAATCCAAAGCAATCAAATCATAGCTCAGACTCCAACAAACACCCACCCAATCAAATCGCAGTTCCACCACCACTACTGCCGTTCTGTTTAAATCAGAGTTCCACTCCCACTACCACTAACCAATCAAATCATAACTCTCAACCCAACTAAGACATTAACCAATTAAATGATAGTTCCACCCCTACTACCATGTGAGCCAATCAAATCGTAATTTCAACTACCATCCTAACAATCAAATCATAGTTCTACCCCACTAGCATCCCAACCAAATTGTAACTCAATCCTCACTACCATGCAAAAAATAAAAATCATAGTTTCCACCCCAACTTACACTCAAACCAATCAAAAGATTCAAAAAGTTCCAAATCCAGTACCATACTAATATCCCTATCTCACCTATGCGGTTTGACTCGCGGTGAGATGCGGTGTTAGGCACCGAGAGCCGCCGTGATTGCCCGCCGATGTTCCGCGAAGTTCTGCAAGGGCCGCAAGCATCCGCAAGGACCGGCAAAAAAATTAAACATGTTTCATTTTTCGCATGGCAAGAGGGAAACGTAATCACACCGCCAAAACTCGCGGTGAATCATGATTAACCGTACTTACGGCCACCGCGCGAAACCGCGTAGGTGAGTTATGGGTATAACTATTCAAATCATAGCTCCCACCCTCACTAACATTCTAACCAATCAAATCGTAGTTCACATCCCAACCAACACATTAACCAATTAAATAATAGTTCCACTCCCACTACCATTCTAACCAATCAAATCACAACTCTCACCCCTACTAACGCATAAACCAATTAAATGATAGTTCCACCTCTACTATTATGTGAGCCAATCAAATCGTAATTTCAACTACCATTCTAACCAATCAAATCATAGTTACCACTCCCACTACCATACTAACTAGTCAAATCATTGCTCCCAAGCCAACTACAATGATATCCAATGAAATCATATTTCCTACTCGCAGTACGATTGTAACCAAGTTACAATAACTTGATAATAATAATAACTGATTGTTACCACGTAAATCATAGCTCCACCACTACTACCATCCTCTAACCACTCGTATCACTCTTCCTCTCTCAACATCACCACAACTAACTAACTCACACCTGCCACCCTCAGTCGAATCACAGCTCGCAGTGTAATCAACGCCCCAGTGATCACTCACACCACAGTCCTTATCCACTATTCGGCTGTAATGAAATGAACGAGTCGTCATGACGAATCAAACCTCAGTGTCTGCCTCAACAGCTTTAAAAAAATATCACAGCACAGTTCTACTCCCTACAAGCACTTAAACACACTAATGTCTGCATTATTTATTTTGTCATTATTTAAAAAGTATTGTTTTTTTCACTTCTTTTTAATTTCCTTTCTCTAAAGACGAGTACAGGATGTTCTCAGAGGCTCTCCTAACAGGGCGTGGCCCATGCTTAAAGACACCCCATTGGCGTTTCTGCCACTTCCCGAGTGTGTCACGGGCTCACACTCAGGATGGAGTGTGTGTCAGGGTGTGTGTGTGAGTGTACGGACTCCGGCACACACACTGACTGGAGCAATTATCTGAATTCTGGGCTTATACGGTACGTGTAAGAATGAATGGAAGCGTGTGGGAGTGTGAGAGACCAAGAGGGTGAGGAGTGTGTGTGTGTGTGTGTGTGTGTGTGTGTGTGTGTGTGTATGTGTGTAAACCCTACTGAGAGCAGTAAGTGGGATCTGGCTAGAGAGAAGATGGAGGCTCTGGTGTGACACTACAGTGAGAAACAGGGCTCACACTCACTTCCCAAAAACACCAGACATTTAGCACCCAAACTCCAAGCCACGGAACTGGCACGCCGACCCATCACGGCGACACGAGAGAGAGAGAGAGTGAGAGACGGAGAAGTGAGAGCGAGAGCTGGGACAAGCATTTATTTTTATTCCATTAGGGAATAAAATTCAGACCATTTCAAGCCTAGACGATTTAAAAAAAAAAAACTTTCAGGAACTCTGTTATTTCACAAAATGGCAAAAAAAAAAAAAAAAAAAGAACTTTTTTTTTTATTTAATAGGTGCTTCGTTCTAAGTGCTGTGACTTTTTTTTTTTTTTACTGCAAAATAACCATGCTTTTTAAGAAAAACTCAACTATAATTTTTTTGACATTTTCCCTCAAGTTTTTTGTACTTTTCCAGACTTTCCCGCATCTCACAAGAGCCCTGTACATTCTAGACATCTCCAGCTTGACCCCGCCACCTCTGGCTTATTCATTAGAATGAAAATTCTACTTCCTGCGAAGCGGTTTTAAAAATAACATAAAAAAAAGGAAATAAAAATCGGACAAGAGGAAGAAAGCGTGAGAAAATGGGAACACCCTTTTTGTAATGGCGTAGAGACACTGCTGTGATCTGAGAACACGCTGCCCCTGAGCATTCGGCTTCACTCTGAGGGCTGAGAGAGAGAGACGTCGCCGTTCCTCATCCTCGTGCCGAAGCTGTCTCTGATAAACGCTTTGTGGGGAGAACATCCCTCGTTCTTACGCTCGGCACGGACGGGCTGCGGGTTCCTGCTGCTGGGGCAAAAAAATAAAAATCCCATGCAAGGAAATGAAACATTCCTGAGAGAGAGAGAAACAAACAGACAGAGACTGAAAAAGAGAGACAAAATAAATAGAAAAAGGAACAAAGAGACAGAGAGAGAGTGAGAAATAAATAGAAGGAGAGAGACCGACGGAAATAGACAAAGAGAGAGAACAAGGCAGACAGACGAAGAGAAAGTGACAGACACTCAGACAGACAGAGCAAGACGGATGGACAAAGAGAACGACAGGCACAGACAGAGACAGACAGACAGACAGAGGGAAACACAAAGAGAGACAGAGTGACACAAATCGACTGAAAGAAACGGTCAGACAAAGAAACAGACACAAAGACAGAGAGAGACAGAAAGATAGACAAAAGAAAAGACTGACAGATACAGGGGGAAAAAAACGAGAGAAAACAGCAAGCAAACTACAGACAGGAACAGTGAAAAAATAAACTGGAAGAGATGAGAGATTGATGGCTAGATGGACAGACAGACAAACAAATGGAAACATAGCAAAGGAGAGACTGTGAGAGAGGAGGAATGAGAGAGACGAGGTGGGGTGGGGGGAAGAGCAACAGAAAGACAGACAGAGAAACAGACAGCATGACAAAGATGAGGAAAAAGGACAAATACAGAGACCAAGAGACTTGATGCAAAAGAGGGAGAATGAGAGGGAAAAAAAGAACTTAAAAAGGTAGAATAAGAATAAGTCTGGCGGCGCAGCAGGTGGGATGACATTTAGTGCCGCACGCCGGCCCAGGAACCCCTCTGAGACAGACGTCTGTGTGAAAGTAAGCAGGAGGAAGAGAACGGGTGGTGCAGAGGGGGGAAAAGAGAGAGGCTCTCTGAATGATTCAGTCTGTCGGAGTGTGTGTGTGTGTGTGTGTGTGTGAGGAGAGTGTGGTAAGGTGTAAGACCATGTCTCAGATTTCTCCCTCTGATCAGGACACACACACACACACACACACACAGGATCATTAGCACTGAAAGCTAAGAGGTCACCGAGTACACGCTTCCTAATGACTGAGACAGGAGGATGCGGGGACGAGAGCCATGGCTCTGCTCTGATGGACGGCGTTACCAGAAGCACATGGCAGCCGTGCGTGCGGCACCGTAATCCTAACCACACACTCGCCTGCCAAGCACGAGCCGGCGCTTCATCTCTACAGGCGCGTTCCCACGATCCGAGGTGCGATCCGTAACCCTGGTTCGGTGTTCATGCTTTTTTTTTTCAGGGGTTTTGTTAGCAGGAAAACGATCATCACCCGTAGCGCCTACACACCTGTAACATGTTCAGGAGGAGCGAACGGAATTTGGTGCCCTCCACCATGAAGAGCGCCATCTTGTAGCAGAGCTTGGCGGCGGTGGCGGCGAACCCTCGGTCGCGGACGGCCTTGCTGTAGATGGTGTGCACGATCTCGACGAGCGTCTCGCCGGACTGCGCCGAGCTCTGCGCCTCATCCATGAAGCATGCGAGCTGCTCCTCGACGCCGCTGCTGTTGTTCCTCATGCGGTTCAGGATCTCCAGCAGCTTGTCCATGCGGTTACGCTGAGGCCCCGGAGTCGCCAAGGGAACGTCGTCCTGGCGAGGAGAGAGAGAGAGAGAGAGAGAGAGAGAGAGAGAGAGACTAGTCATGTGACTATGTTTGAAACGTTCCATGCATCGATGTCAGGGAAAACTTGACTCACCTTCTCCTTCAGCCTCCTCCTCAGCCTTTCCTTAGACGACTGCAGCAGGCTGACTCTTCCTCCATCCACCTTCTCCATCTTCCCATCGTTCTTGTTCTCGTCTCCTCCGGCGTTGTCCGTCTTGCATTCCTTCACCTCCTCCTTCACATTGTCCGTCTCTTTGGCGTTTCTCGGGCCAGGCTGTCTCTGCTGCTGGTGCCAGCGTCGGTTCTGGCTGTAACCGTGGTGATGCCCGCGGCCCTGCTGCCCGCTCTGGTAGCCCCGCCCTCCGTGTCCGTGCTTGGCGTTGAAGCCTTCTGACTGGAGCTCGGTGACGAACTGGTGCGTTTGATTGGTCGTTTGATGCTGCTGTTGGGAATGCTGTGGTACCTGCTGATGCTGATGATGCTGCTGCTGGGGATTGTGGGATTTGGGCCCTCCTCCTCCTCCTACTCCTCCGCCACCTCCTCTTCCTTCAGGGCGCTGTTGTCTCCTGGAAGAGAAACAGGCGTATGTGTGTGTGTGAGCAGAGAGGGAGAAGGACATGCCGGCACACAGGGGGGCGCTGGCGTGGAGGCTCCGAGCGACGACGCCCATCTGCTCAGCTTCTCTAAACGATTGAATACACACTTCCTCTCTCAATCTCAATCCAATACATTCCATACATCGCTTTAGTGCTTTTATTAATTACATTTTCCATTTCTGAAAATTTCAACACGAGTTATGCGACACACAAATAAAAATTCACAATTATGAGGGGCATTCAAATCAAAGACACAATCAAACTATCATTTAATAGCAGATGAGATAAGTTAGCAAAATAATTTACTCTTCTAGGAAAAAGAAATTGTGCAAAAAAAAAGATTAATAAAAAAAAATGTTTTCATAATTCTTTTCACATATTGAGATTTTTTGTTTGTTTGTTTATTACAGTGTTGCCTCGTTTTGATCATCATAAAACAAATTTAATTAATAGACAGACTAAACATTAATTGTGTTAATAAAAATAATAATAATGATAATATCAGTGGCTTGCTGAGAAATCTAAGAAAAACTAAATATTTAACTTTAATAAAAAAAGTAAGTCGCTGGCGAACGATTCCAAAATCGTCGCAAATATTTCCGTTTCGTGATCCGAAGTTTGAACGGAAAACTGTTGTTTTGCTCAAGTAAACAAATTCATTTCTTTCTCTAGTTGTTCGGAGATCCCCATCGAGCAAATCCAAATACGAACTCGACCTCCTTGGCTACTGATTCGTCGACGCAGATGTTTATGGTTTGTTGAAGTAAATATTATCATCTTATTTACGCATATTTGAATGCGCAAGTTTATTTAAAGGATCGACTTGAAATATTTTAAACTTCTTCAAAAAGACGTAGAATAAAAAAAAAGTAAAAAGTAAAAAAATAAATAAATAAATCAAGAGCAGATGTGAAGGCCATTTCCAGTTGTGCATTTCCTTTCAAGGAAATAATCAAAAGCCGTACCGAGCCACACAAAAGAGAAATAATATGGACAGCGTGTTGCACGGATCGTTAAAAAAAAAAAAAAAAAAAATGAAAAAAAAAACAGTTTTTATCAGTTTTATCATTTGATTTCGGTTCTTTCGTTCTGATCCCAGGATCTGATCGAACAGTCCAAAGAACATGTTTGGCTTTTCTTTTTGACTCCGTGCCGTTTTTTGTGTACTCATCTCCTCACTGACCCGCCCGCGTCCAGAACTGGTTCTGTCAAACTCCACTGGAGGTTGTGCGTTTCTCTAGTCTTAATCCTGGAGAGCCATTTTAAACCCAACAACCACGAAATGAATTGTAAATGAATTGAAAGTGTTACAGAATGACGATACGATGTCTCAAGGCGTGAGGCTCAGGAACTTTCCGTTTGATTTGTTACGTTTCGCATTTGTTAATTAAAGTGTATGAGGAATAACACAGGCCGAGTCTAGAACTACATTATAAAAATGAGATTTAAAAGAAGAACATTGAGCCGCAAATAAACTAGAGATCTGCGTCCGAACAGTCGATTAAGTGTATAACATGAAATCATACAGATCCAGGACAAGACGTGTCATGGTTGTTGGTGTCTACAAGTGGGTGGAGGCTTGTCTTACATGTTGAGATGCTTTTCTGTCCAACACGTTTGCACTGAGTGATTATTTGAGAACTGCGGCTTTAACATAATCTCTCCTCTGATGCTGTATTTTTTTGTGAAAGAATACTGTGTGAGAAAACCCAAGATCACCCGCGCTTTTGGAAATATTCAAAAACCTCTGAGAGAAAAAAAAAAAAGACAAAAACAAAAATGAGCTAGATACTGTGACATAATGGGGCACAGAACTGCTCATAACATCTCTTCTATTCGACCTATTCCTTTTTTTTCCCCCCCCCAGATTTTCTCCCTAATTTAGTCGTGTGTCCTCCCCGTCACTAGGGGGCTCCACATTAAGGCTACCACTATCACTTAGCCGGGAGGGCCAAAGGTTTCCTCCGAACCACGTGACGCCAGCCGACCGCATCTTTTTGAACTGCTCGCTCACAAACCGTTGGGGGCGGAGTAACACACTCGGAGGACAGCGCTATCCGCTCCTTTCGCTTGCGTGAACTCACAGACGCCCCTGATTGGCTGTAGAGCCGTGATTAATGTGGAAGCACTAAGTACCTCTCATCCCTCCCCTCTGAGAGAGCTCGGCCAATCAGCTCTCTCTAGACCTCCGGCTGCGAGAGGTTACAGCATCACCCGGGAATCAAACTTACGATCTCTGGATGATAGGGCAAGCACTTTACCACTGCGCCACTCGGAGGCCCCCTACTCGACATTTTGACTGAATTTATTACATTCTGTTCAGCCAGTTTTGCGTGAGGCTGCGACGAAATCGACTGGACAGACACACAGACGGAGGTAAAATTTTCAGAGACAGGTTTCCGGTCCTCCAACCCATGAAACCCAAAGATTTAATTGAAAGAGCGAGTTCTGACCAATGTACAGACAAAACCTTTTATTTACTTATATTATACATAACACTATGATTTAAAAAGTTAGAAGAAAAAGGTGGTGGTCACAATAAGAGAACGAACCAATCACAGAATGGGGGTGGAGCCAAAACCCTAAACACCAGACCTTGAATGAACTCTCAACCAAAATTCTTTTCCTTTTTAAGTTCTTTGAACCGAGCTGGGAGGAATTATGTGTCAATTTACTGCACAATACAACATTACAAAAACACTCTGAGGAAGGCGCTCAGCTCCAACATGTGCCTTAGGAAAGAATTCATAAATAAATAAATAAAGCATTTTCTGTAAAATACAACAGAAGTGTTTTTTGCTGTCTGGGACTGAAAGCGGGCCCGGTTCCGTTTGCGGTGCTCGTTTAAAAGCCGCTCATTTTCGTTAGCGCAGACGGAGGCTACGCTGTGGCTAACGCGGGGAAGCGGATCAAACGGCAGCCACGGGGCGAAGCGGAGACTCCGTGCCCTTAAACTGCATCCAGTAACCGATCCACACTTAACCTTTGTAGTTACTCCGGCGCAGGAATTCCCCGTACACGCGCGCTGCTCTTAATGGCACAGTGGAAATAAGACGTCAGGACTTCAGAGTGTGACGGTCTAACCCGATGACAGAGCAGAAAATCTTACACACACACACACACACACACACACACACACACACATACAGTCTTCGGATTCCACCTCGCTCTATACCATGCTGGACTGATGTTACAGATGACCACTGCCTCGCACAAATTGATTTATAAATCCATAAATTTGGATTAATAACTGAATAGACCTACGACATCACACACACACACACACACACACACACACACACACACAGCAATAGCTACATGAATCCTGTGTGTGTGTGTGTGTAGGTTTGCGTCACGCTTCTTACAAGAGCTGTCACAAACCCCTCGTTTTTCAATCTGTCAAAACAGCGAACGCACAGATGAAACAGCGCTGTTGTGTATTTACGTTCTATTTCCTGTTGCTTTTATTTAGACTTCACTCTTACTACACGTCACGTTACTCCCCCGTCAGCGCTTTGTAGCGGTCAGCAGGTTTTTACCGTCACGGGAAAGTCTTTCCGGTTTCGGGTAACGCGACGAGCTGCAGGTTATTTGTCGAGTTTGTCGCCTTGTGTCACACACACATTGGAAAATCAGTTCTTCACTTTTACTTCACTGAAGCTTGGAAAGGGATTAATGTATCTATTATTATTATTATGAAACCCAAAAATAATAACCTTAATAAGAATTTTTTTTTTACATTTAATCTAATTAATAATTAATAATATTAATAACTTCTCTGTACAATCAAATACTTTATTCACAACTTACAAACATAAAAAAAAAAAGATTATTTATTTATTTATTATTATTCAATATTTAATTTCCATAGTGTGAAAAGTGACGTCTGCTCTGGTGAAGTTGAAGGGCGTTTCGAATTCAGGATTTTTGTCGTGGAGCCGGGAGTAGGGAGAACCCTTTAACGGTGGCTCTCTAATGGCTCTGTACTTCCTCGATGTGACTCATGGAGACACAAAAGATCGGAAACAATTAAATCACCGGGATTCTGAGAGGCGCAGATGGGGACAGTTCTGGGAACAGTTTAGAATCACAGATTCGCTGGTTTAATCCAGCAGACTGCTGATTCTGGAACAGTTCTCAGAACTGCTTTTTTCGTTTGCGCACCTATGACTTCCGGTTGTAGAATCGACCCGATCAGACGCGGCGGCCCGAGTCACGCCGACTGAGTCGAGGAGCTCGAATTCACTCGTGTTAAGTTGTACTTACGACACAAGCTGGTGTTTGTTACTGAAATGACTTGAAGATTCCGACTTGACTGTTTACACGGATGCTGATCTGATGATTACCATTTGACCAGAATGTAATCTTCTGATACGAGGCACTTAACCTGCCACAATAAGATGAGGAGAAACAAAAAAGATGATTTTTCCCGTATTTTCTAATAAGTCCCGCCTTCCGCATTATGATTGGTTACAAGAATTCTGATTGGTTAGATGCTACACTATATATGAAACGTGAGCAAATCAGCCCGAGCGTGAGTGTGAAAGTGTGAATTAAACACTGGTGAGAGAAAGAGAGAGAGAGAGAGAGAGAGAGAGAGAGAGAGAGGTGTTTGTTTCCTTCCGAGAAACTTGTTGCATCGATTAATATCACGGTACCTCCACACGGGGCAAACCTGCGCAGACAGAAAATATGATCAGATGAAGCTTTTACGCGGATGATATTTACCTACTGAACGGATTATTAAAGGTTAATTCTGGCTGAGGTGGAGTTTTTATTAGTGGAGTGATTACACACATACTTATGACCTTGGACTGAACCCCGCTCGTCACTCGGGTGGAAATAAGAATTTTGCTTTACTCACACTGATGTCGAATTTTTTTTTTCCCTCCTCGATGTAAAGTTAACTAAAACCCGGATCAATGACTCCTAGTGTAGAGACAAAGATGCTGATTTACACAATACACTCCTCCTCCCTGTACCTTTAGTTCCGAGAAACCTGGCAGACATGATGCAAGCACAGACGTGTAAAGTGGAAAAAAAAAAGTTTCAGCATTACCTTGTTGTGGGAGCTAAAAAAAAAAAAAAAGCAAATTCTGCATTGTCATCTTCAACCTTGTAATATAATAACGTGGTTTTACATAGATTTTAAGCATGCACACAAACAGGGGTATGGCGTTAACACACGTCCCTGAATGTTCTCCAGGAGCAGATACCCACACCACAGAGGAACAGTTCTGTTCAAATATTTGCAAGGGCACTTAAATAAACGATGGAGCTGAAATCCTCTGAATGGAGCGAAAAATGAATAACTTTTTTATTTTTTTGATTTTGTGCTGCGGCTGAAAACGAAAGGAGAAGAGAGGAGAAGAGGAGACAGAAAAGGAGATGAGGGAGGAGGAGAAGAAGATGAAGTCAATAAGAAGGGAAGAGTGGAGGCAAGATGATGACTACTGAATACAGAGAGAAGTGAAAAGATGAGAAAATGAGAAGAAAAAAGCAGAGGAGTGAGGAGTGACAGAATAGGGGACATGAAAACAGAAGAGATAAGAGAAGAAGGGAGAAAAAAGGAGAGGAGATAAAAGCAGAGGAGAAAAGAGGAGAAGAGATGAAAGGAAAGGAGAGAAGTGGAGAGGAGCAGAGAAGAGATAAAAGGAGAGAAGAAGAGATGAGACGAAAGGAGGAAAAAGAAGAAGAAAAAAATCAAAGAGGAGATGAGCAGAGGACATAAAAGGAGAGGTAAAAATATGGAAGGAGAGAAGAGGAGAAGAGAAAAAAGTAGATGAGAGGAAAGGAGAGAAGAGTAGATCGGACGAAAGGAAAGAAGAAGAAGAAGAAGAAATCAAAGAGCAGAGGAGCAGAGAGAACATAAAAAAGGAAAAAATATGGAAGGAGAGAAGAGGAGAAGAGAAAAAAGTAGGCGAGAGGAGAGGAGCAGAGAGGAGATAAAGGGAGAGGAGAGGAGAGTTATCTAAACGATAATACTGATCAATGAAGTGATTAATCTCTACACCAGCTCTTGCCGCCGGAGTGTTAGAGTACCTCACAGCAGCCCTCCCTCCCTCCCTCCGGAGTGATAGAACACGTGCAAGTCTTCAACGCCACGCTGTGCGCGAGCGCGTTGTTACTGATCTCCAGCATCTGAATGAGAAGCTGCACTTCAGTACGAACCTTAAACATTCCTCTTTACACCACAGTGACACCGACATCAGAGTCGCGCCGCGATTATTAATCAAGTGCACTACAGACGTGTTGAGTACACACACACACACACACACACACACACACACACACACACACACACACACACACACACACACAGCGCTACGGAACGCAATAAATTAATCAGATCCTGACTGTGCTCAGGACGTCTTTGCAAGTAAGTTGACTTTGTGTGGAATTTGTTCCCACGAGGAACCCGTGAGCTGGAGACACTGGCCTGGACACTTGGCGTTTCCCGTCGCAGGGCAGCAGCACGGTCAGCATGTCCTGCGGCGACTCAGCGTCTCTACAAGCACCAGAGTGAGGAGGAGTGTGAATGACGGATGGATAAAAGGAGAACTCAACAATGAAAAATAAACAGATGAGAAAACTGGAAATTATTAGACATGACACGCGGGAGAAAAGAAGGAGAAAAGGAAGAGGAGGAGGAGAGAAAAGAACTGCAGAGGAGACATAAGTGGAAAGATGAGAAGAAAAGGAGAGGCCACGAGGAGAGAACAGAACAAAATGAGCTGAAAGAAGAAATGAGGACAGAGGATGCAGGAGACAAAACTGAAGAGACAACAGGACAGAGGATTAAGGGAGGCGAGGGGAAGAAGAGAGAAGGACAAGACAAGTGCAGAGAAAAGAGAGGAGAGGATGAGTAGAAAAGAGAAGAGAAGAAATGAGAAGAAGAAGGAACAAAAATGGAATAAAAAAATTTTGATGACAGAAAAATTAGGAGAAGAAAAGAGAAAATGAGATGGGGGGGGAGGAAAAGAAGGAGGAAAACTACAAAGAAAGGAAAAGAGAAAAGATGAGAAGCCAAAAGAAAAGTTGCAAAAAAGTTAAACCAAAGCAATGAGAAGATGTTTTGAGATGAGATAAAAAACAGAACAATACGAGAGCAAAAAGATGAGAGATAAGAGTGGAAAAGAAAAGGGAAAAAATAAAAGGAAAGATAAGCAGATGAGAAAAGAGAAGTAATGAGACGAGAGAAAAATTAGAAGTAAAGAAAAAAGAAGCGAACAGAAGAGATGATAAGAAAAGAGAAGAGAAAAATGAGACAAAGGGAAAAATAAAAGAGAAGAGACAAAATGAGATGGGAAGAAAAGAGGGAGGAAAAAAACTACGAAGAGAAAAAAGGAAAAGAGAAGAGACGAGATGTGAAGCCAAAAGAAAAGTTGCAAAAAGAAAGTTAAAAAAAAGGGATGAGATGATGTGTCGGGATACAAGACAAAAAAAAAAACTGACCAAGAAAAGAGCAAAAAGAAGATGAGAGAAGAGAGCAGGGGGGGGGGGGGGGATAAGAGAAAAAATGAGAAGCAAAGAAAAGAGAACGGAAGAGATGATGAGAAAAGAGATGAGAAGAAAATGAGAGAAGAGAGGTGAAGATAAAAGGTGAAACAAAGATGAGATGAGAAGAGGAGAGTAGAAGAGATGACATCAGAAGAAGAAAAAAAAAAAGATATGGTGGATGTTTAATATATAGATGCTGGATGTTTCCGGTTGATCCACTATTAGAATCTCACACACACAGAAAAAGCTAAATACGCACACACTGTTGAAGCTCAACATTCGATTTTCTCGAGCCTATTGATGGAGTCTGATCTCTGGCTAAACTTCTGCTCAGTAAACACCATCACGTCAGACAGAGGACATGAATATTCACACACACACACACACACACACACACACACACACACACACACACACACACACACACACACACACGAATATGCTCAGAGCCTCAAACAAACACACAAACACCAAGCTTTGGAAATTTCCGATGTTAATCCAGAGAACAATCAGCCCGTGTGGAAATGAGGCTCAGAGACAAACAGCCTGAAACCAGAGGAACGCTAAACATTTGGCTCGCGGTCTAACGTCTCAGATTAGAGGCGCTGATATAAAATCCGGGTTTAAGCCTTCGGCTATAATGGATTGGATCAGCACAGTTACACACACACACAGACACACACATACAGAAGGGAGAGCGGTGTGTTGAAACTCACTCTCGCGCTCACGCTCACACTCGCTCTCACTCTCATTGCTCCAGCGGGATCGGAAATTAGTCGGCACGATCGGACCGAACCCTCCTCCGGGTTGATGATAGAGCTCTCGCCCGTCTCGCCCGGCGTTTATTTCAGCGTTCAGCTAGGTGTTGAGTAATTCGCTGTTCACATGAAGTGCACGAGGGACGAAGCGAGACTTGGAGGACCGTTAATCAAACCGAAATTCTGAGAAGAGGGACGAGTTGCTCTATATATTAAAAAATAAAAAAATAAAAAAATAATATAATATATATATATATATGATTGTGGTCTGTTGAACCTGTTTAATTGGGCGTGTGAGGATCAGATAACGTAGAAAAAGTAAATAAAAGTAATAAAAAGACCTACATCTGAGAACTGCAAAAAAAAAAAAAAAAAAAAAACCCTGGACATAGGGGACTTTTCCGAGGAATATTTTTATATTCACACAGCTGGATTAAGGTGGAAATATTGTGACGTTTTCACACCTCGGTGTTCTGAATGACATTTAATGAATTTTTATCTCATTATACGTCTGAGCAGTTGAGTGAAACCACGAATTTTGGATGTGTTAAAAAAAAAATTCTCCAACAATATTTTTATTGATTTTAAACAGGGATATAACAGGGTAAACATGCAACGTTCCAATACACATTTTATAGCCCCCTTATAAAACCCTATACCACCCACCCCACCCCACCCCTCCCTGACTCCAAGCCAGCTATACATGTATGGGAAAGGTTAGACGCCATGCATATTTAAAAAAGGAGAGAAATGAAAATAAATAAATAAATAAATGAGCTGGAAGTTTTAGGTTCAGCGTGCAAAAAAGACTAAATAAATAAATATTAAATAAGAAAGGAATCAAACTATAAATGTATATGAAAAAAACAAAGGAAGAGCCCCCACACCTGTTGAAATTTCAAGTCTGAACGGCGGATTGAGTAGTGAATCTTCTCCAGGAATAAACAGGACATAATATCTCTGAGCCACTGAGCGTGAGTGGGTGAGGTGGCATCCTTCCACTTGAATAAAAGAGAACGTCTGGCCAGGAGTGTCGCAAAAGACACCAAACGCTGTTTAGCTGGAGTTAAACGCTTATCTTCCTCTCCAGTAATACCAAAAAGAGCAATCAGAGGGTCTGGTTTAAGATTGCATTTCAATATGTACGACAAGGTTTTAAAGACATCCCTGCAGAATTTTTCCAAATTCGCGCATGTCCAGTACATATGAATAAGAGACGCCTCTCCGCTTTTACATTTATCACAACAAGGATCAACGTTTGGGTAAAAACGGGAAAGCTTGAGTTTGGAGAAATGAGCCCTGTGTATAACATTAAACTGTAATAAAGAGTGTCGGGCGCATAAGGAGGTTGAGTTGACAAGCTTGAGAATTTAATTCCAAGTATCATCTGACAGTGTCAAATTTAGGTCTTTCTCCCAAGCAGTTTTAATTTTACTCAAAGAGGTGTGACTCAAACCCATCAGTCCACCATAAATAGTGGATATTATGCCTTTACACAGTGGGGACAAACAGAGGAGATTATTTATAATATTTGCATCAGGAGCCTCAGGGAAATTTGGTACAGATATCTGAAAAAATGAGAATTAGGTAAGTTAAACCTTTCAGAAAGCTGTTCGAACGATGCAAACCTATGATCAACAAACAGATCTTTGCAAAACTTAATGCTTACTGTACCATTCCTGAAACACTGAATCATGTAAAGAAGGTTGGAAGAGATGGTTAGAGACGATGGGACTGGAGAGAGAAAAGCCCAGAAGACCATTGTGCTTTCTGAACTGAGCCCATATTCTCAAGGTGTGCCTAATAACTGAATTATTGATTGATTTAATTGAGGGGATGGGGAGTGCAGATCCAAGGAGTGCAGAGACAGAGAGGTCTTTGACAGAGTTTAGTTCCATTTCCACCCAGACAGGGCGATTAGGTTGGTTATGAAAATATGCCCAAAAGATGACACATCAAATGTTTGCTGCCCAGTAGTAAAAACGAAAATTAGGTAAAGCCATGCCACCGTCTCTTTTAGATCTTTGAAGGAGGGACTTGTTCAATCGCGGATGTTTACTTTTCCAAATGTAAGATGATATAATTGAATCTAAAGCAACAAAGTAAGATTTGGGAATAAAAACAGGTACAGACTGAAACAGATATAAAAATTTCGGAAGAATACTCATTTTAATGGCATTAATGCGGCCCACCAGAGACATGGACAGTGATGTCCATTGCCCCAAGTCCTTTTTTGTTTGGTTCAACAACCTAATAAAATTTTCTTTAAAAAGGTGTCTATGTTTCCTTGTAATTGTAACACTAAGAGTGAAAAATCAGTTTATCTACATCTTGAAAGGGAGGTGTTGCATTCCTGTTGTTAGTGCTGTATTATTTAGCAGAAAAAGTTCACTTTTGTGCAAATTCAATTTATATCCCAAAAAATTGCTAAATTCACTTAGCAATGGCAACAAAGGTGGCAGGGAAAAATTGGATTTGATATAAAAAAGTGGAAGGTCATCTGCATAAAGGGACACTTTATGTTCCTTTCCCTGCCTCCAAATCCCAGATATCTCCCTTCAACTACGGAATGCGATTGCCAGTGGCTCGATGGCAAGGTTAAAGAGTGATGGGCTAAGAGGGCACCCCTGACGAGTTCCCCGCCGAAGGCTGAATGGTTGAGATTGCTGAGCATTTGTCCGAACTGAGGCAATAGGGCTTACATACAATAATTTAACCCAAGTGATAAAACTTGGACCAAAATTGAATTTTTCTAAAGCCCTAAATAAATACTCCCATTCCACACGGTCAAAAGCCTTTTCAGCATCCAGAGAATGGACACACTCGGGGATCCCCTCTGATGGTGTGTACAAGATGTCCATAAGGTGTTGAATGTTGAAGTAAGAGTGACGATTTTTGATAAAACCGGTCTGGTCCTCAGATATAATTGAGGGTAGAACATTCTCTAATCTGCAAGCTAAGACTTTGGCAAGGATTTTAACATCCACATTAAGAAGAGAGATTGGTCTATATGAAGAGCACTCTGTTGGGTCTTTATCTTTCTTTGCTATAAGGGTGATGCAAGCCTCATTAAATGAAGCAGGCAGCTTACCTTGCTTAAAAGATTCAGATAGAACTAAAGCTAGTTGTGGTGCAAGGTATGAGGAGAATGATTTAAAAAAACTCTGCAGGGAACCCGTCAGGACCCGGGGACTTACCAGATTGCAATGATGACATAGCTGAAACTATTTCCCCTTGTGATATGGGTTCTTCCAATCTTAATCTAGACTCAGGGGACAGTGTTGGAATATCTAGTTGAGACAGGAATTTCTCAACTGAACTATGGTCCCTTTGGGAACTCAGAAGTATATAATCGAGAGTAAAAATTCCTGAATGCATCATTGATATTAGAATGATCGGTAGTAATGGTACCATCCTCCATCCGAATTTTTGTAATGTGTTGCTGTGCTCTAAATCCTCTTAACTGATTGGCTAAAAGTTTCCCAGATTTGTCACCGTGAATGTAAAATTGGCTCCGACTCTTTAATAACTGACCTTCAATTACATGTGTTGAAATAAGTTCAAACTTAGTTTGCAATTCTACCCGTTTTTCATACAGATCAGGGTTTTTAAGCAGAGTATACTGCTGATCTATTTCTTTAATTTGGTTGGACAGATCTTTTCGTTCTTTATATGCCTTCCTTTTCATGTTTGCAGTGTATGAAATTATCTGTCCCCTGAGGTAGGCTTTCAGAGCATCCCAAACAGTTGAATGTGACACTTCAGGTGTTTCATTTGTGTTTAAGAAAAAAACTATCTGGTCTTCCATAAATTTAATAAAGTCATCATCTATCAGTAATGATGAATTAAAGCGCCAATGTTTTCTAACTTGAGGGAGATCAGGGAGTTGTATAGACATAACAACTGGAGCATGATCTGATATCACAATGCTCTGATAAGAACAAGAATTAAACATTGGGATAAGTTGATTGTCTACAAAGAAATAATCAATTCTGGAGAAAGTGTGATTAACATGTGAGAAAAAGGAGTATTCTCTCTTTTTTGGATTGAGGAAGCGCCATATGTCAGAGATACCAAAGCTGCTGAGATAGGACTGAAGTAGCGAGGCAGATTTACACAGTGGTATAGGATTGGGCGATGACCTGTCAAGTGATGGATTTAAACAGCACTTAAAATCTCCCCCTAATATGAGAGAGTATGAGCCCAGATCTGGTAAAGCAGAAAAAAATTTTTTAAAGAAGGAAACATCATCAAAATTAGGGGCATATAAATTAGCTAACACTACATTAGTATTAAATAATTTCCCTGAAACAATGATATAGCGACCATGTATATCAGTAACAACATTATGGGGCTCAAAAGAAATGTTTGGATTAATAAGAATTGAGTGGCTAGCTTTGGCCTGAAAGGTTGAGTGGTAATGCTGCCCTCAACAACGCGACATAAGGCGAGAATTATCAGAACCGCGAATGTGAGTTTCTTGTAAAAAGGCGATTGCAGTGTTAAGTTGTTTAAGGTGTGAGAGCACCTTCCTTCTCTTGACCGGATGGTTTAAACCCTTAACATTCCAGCTCACAAAGTTTAAAGAACTATTCATTCTCCTTGATAGAAGATGTGGGTAGGTAAACATAAATAATACTGAAATGCCTAGCGTCAGCCTTAAAACAAAAGTGTAAAGCACAGAGCAACATATTAAACATACACTGTACACACAGAACTAACATAGTACTGGCTTTGGAGATCCCATAACCCTCCCCCCATACCCCACTGCCTCCAAACAAAACAAGATAGCTGCTAATAAACAAAGCAGCAAGCTCTTCCATTCTTCCATAGTTTCACCCGACAAATCTTCCTGCCGCTAACCACCCCATCTTCAGCTCCAACGTAATTTACATAGACTAAGAATTAAATATATAAATAAAACATTAAGAGTTTTCAGTATTGAAGTGTTGAAATGAGAGAAAAACACAAAACAACCCCCCCCACGTTACATTGTAACTCTAGAAAACAAATATATATCACACGTCTACACAAGTTTACCACTACACAAGTTTAACACAATAGTCTTACCAGGAAAAACGTAAACATGACTGGATTTTAAGTTTAAAAAAAGGATACTTTCCTGAGAACTGTAGTTGTATATTGAAATGGAATTTTAAATCTAGTGTACTACGGAGTTTTTGGCAAGCTGTCTATGTGTTTTTGTGCCTCTGCTACCGAGCGTAGCCACTTCTTCTGTCCGGTAGAGAGAGTGATCCGGAGTCGTGCAGGATACAGGAGAGAAGGCCGGAGTCAACGCTGGTATAACTCAGTCATAACGTCTCTATACTCAGCTCGCTGGCTTAAAACTTTGGGAGCGTAGTCTTCCACGATGCGAACCTGCTGACCGCGGTATTCCAGCTTCCCTCTCCGCCGTGCCTCCCGAATCAGAAGCTCTTTCACCTGGTACCGGTGCACACGGAGAATGACGGGCCGAGGTCTCTGTCCTGAAGCGGGTTTGGATGCAGGTACACGATGGGCTCTGTCAATCTCAGGCGGGGATGGCAGCGTTTCACTACCAAACACCTCGCACAAAAATTTTGAAAAGAACTCGGTAGGGAGTCCACCTTCCGTAGCTTCTGGAAGACCCAGGACACGCAGATTTTGTCTCCTGCTCTGGCCCTCTAGGTCTACGACTTTTGCCGTTAACTTTGAGTTGTTTTCCCGAAGACCGGAGCAGATATTCTCCAACTCGCTCACACGCTGGCTCAGGTCATCCGTAGCGAGCTCTAATGAGGGCAAGCGCTGACCATGGTCCTCTACTTGGGCCTGAATTTGGTCTAGTTTACTTTCCAGTAAACTAAACGAGGATTTAAAGTCAGCCCGCTAGCGCTTCACGGTGTTTGTCTAAAAGCGCAGAGATAGCCTCAATTGTTAGAGCGCCCGCAGTGTCATCTTTTTTCCCGGTTTTAACACTCCTGGTAGCCATTATAAGTGGAAAATAGATGACCGTGGGGTACAGTACAAAGTTATTGTTTCCTAAAGATTTTATTTAACGTTTAGAAACGAAAAAGGGAGTGAAGAAATTAGAAATTATCGGAGCACCTCTCCAACACGTCTACTCCATGTGGCTGCTAACCGGAAAAGGTCAAAAAAAAAATTTTTTAAAACAACAACTATAAATGTCTATAAAACCTAAATCTGCTCCCAAAACACTAAGTTAATTTCAAACTCATCTTAATACATTCCCCTTAAAAAAATTCAAAGAATGTAAAGTTAAAGTCGTATACTGTGCAGTACTGTACTGCTGCGTCTCCCGCAGTGATGGACTGTAAAACACCGATGTTTCACCTCTATATGTTCTCTAATTAATGAAAGCGCATTTTCTTTGATACAAGTACTGTAGTGTAAATACGGTAATAATTCACCAGCACAAGCCGTGTTTTCCTCTATGATTGCTTTGTGTTCTCTCTACAGTATTAAAAAATTCATACAGTATAAAATTTTATATGGAAATTTAGCCAAATTCACATTAATATTTTTGTTACAAAATTAGTTAATTATAATTTTTTTAATAGTCTAGCATTAAAACGTGTGAATTTATAGATCGCCATGAAAAAAAGGCAGAATTTTTTTCCCCCCGGAGGATATTTGTGGTTTTTGTGAAATTGCGTTGAGGGTTCGAGTCCCCTCTCAGGTCTGTGTGCGTGGAGATTCAATGTACTACGGTTTCCTCGAACAGTCCAAAAACAAGCATATGAGGCTAACTGGCGTTCCCAAATTGCCCCTATGTGTGATCAATTGGCAGCCTGTTCACGCTGTAATCCCTCATGCCCAAAGTCTCCTGGGACAGGCTCCAGTCCTCTTCAACCCTGCGTACAGGATAAACAGTACAGATGCTGAATGAATAAATGAATGAAATCTTGTGTAACTCATTTTCTTGTTTTCTTTCTTGCCAGTCTCCCATCCAGTAGGTGGCGGTATTGCATCAACCGCACATGAATTTAAAAGAAGACGTGATCTTCTGTTGTCTCGTGTCATCTCTTTTGTACAGGCATTAGATAAATTTTCTGTTCATTTAAAAATGACGATCTGTCTCGTCTCAGCGAGTCAGCTCATTAGGTTTCTCAGTTAGATAGTTTGTTTTGTTAATTTATGTTATATATATAGCATCTTGGTCCTGGAGGAACGTTGTTTCGTGTCACTGTGTCCTAAACTGTATATGGTTAAAATGACAATAAAAGCCAACTTGACTACGTGACTAACGTAATGGAAGTGTACGCTCCCGGAAACGAGAGCCGATAACGTTGGAGGAATTCCATGCACTCTTTAAAAAAACAAAACAAAAAAAAAACACAAATTACATCACTTCCCATCTTAAAAAAATAGGATAGGGTCTAAAAATTGCTGTGAATCAATAAAATGATTCAAATCATTAAACATGACCAGGAATTTATTAGAAATGCTGCTTGCACAAAGCTAAACTAAACTCCGATGCTTCCATTAATCCATCTCTACATGTATTCATTCTTTCGTGTTGCGCTCACAGATATCGGATCGAGCCGAGGCGCGGGCGCGAAGACAATGCTGCTCGTCTTTACTCTACTACACCGGGTGTGATGAAATGTTCGATACGAGCAGATTGGGAATCCTGGGATGAGCAACAGGACGGCCTTCACGAGCACAGCAGCGGCTTTTTTATATCTAGAGCATCAGCGCTACGGGGATGTGAAGGCGAAATTGGCTTTGGGGAATCTTCGGGATGTAGAATCCTCTTTGTAGCTCCGGGGCAAACCCAAAACACCAAAAGTGTCTTAAAAGATCGGCAAGATGTAGGCGGTTTTCACACTACGCATGATTTTGCTTCACATCCGGACAAAAAACCGTATCGGACTTCGAGGTCGAGAGTACTTGTATCCATGCCCGAGTCCCTTGACTGAAAGCATCCTTGAGCTAAGAGTTGAAACGGGGTGTTTTTTTTTTGGGCTAAATCCCTTCCTTTGAAGCTTTGTGCTAATAATTATTATAGGACGCTGGGACCTTCGGGGTGGATCGAACACTTGGCTCCGGGCTGCAGACAATGCAGCAGTTTGTGGTACGTCAAAAGCATGGGGTTGTGCTGAAGAGGCAGAAAAGGAAAGAGAGACAAGAAGCGGGGGGGGAGTGATTTAAGATTGGAACAAGGCCCACTGTCAGACCTATAGGGGAAAGAATGAGAGGATGCCAACAAACAACAAGGCAAAAAAAGAGGGGGAGAGGGAGAGAACAAGAGAGAGAGAGAGAGTGAGATGATGATGCCAACAAACAACAAGACCGCAGTGTCCTCCTTGCCAGAAGCAAAGCATTGTGGGTGGCCAGTACACAGCAATAACAGGCTGGAAAGCCTTCTGTCAGGGGGATAAGCACAAGCGGGAGGGAGCGAGAGAGAGAGAGAGAGAGAGAGAGAGAGAGAGGAAGTTAGGATGGGGGAAAGTAAAAAAAAAATGTAAAAAAAATTCTGCACCATGTTGTGCAATGAAGTTGAGTTCAGACTGACTGCAGGTCACATATGTCCCGCTCGTCCCCTGTCTTGTCTTTCCTCCTCTCTCTTGCACATTTTCACAGCCCATTAAGCAGTGCCTCTCTTTTTCCCTCCACTACACACTGCCCTTTTCCTGTCATCTCTTATTATCCCTTCCTTCCTCTCGTGATCGTTTTCCCCCTCGTTCTCTCCGTATGACTTCCTGAACGCCTCACCGTTGCATTCTACTTTCCTCACCTCTCGCTTTTCCTACCGCTTGCTCTAAAGGTCACGACTGCGGGGGGAACCATAATGGAGAGCACGGTGTGTGTGTGGGTTTTTTCTTTTTTTCTTTTTTTTTTTTACGGTCCCGCTCCTGTTCGGCAGATTAAGAGAAATCGGTCGGGTTAAACGTTTGACTTGGGTTTCCTCCGGTGCTGTTAAAGTCACAGCACTTCCTTTTTCCTGGAATACGACCTAGAGAAAGAGCACACGTTTTCTGCAGACTGCAGGCAGCCGTTTACAGCCAATTACAGCCTTAAGCGGTCCAAAACCAACACTTCAAGCCCTCAGTCTTAATCAAAGCCAGATAAGATGTCTCATAAATGGCACAAAAAAAAAAAAAAGATTAAAATCTACCAACAATCTAATGAATCCATGTTATACATTATGGTGTAATTCAGTGCTGGTCAATGAGCATGAAGATCACACCGCCTTCAATTGATGTAAGAGACCCAAAAACCACGCCTCCTTTTCTGTGGCCAGAGCCACACCTCTTTATTGTGAATGAAGAATACAGAGAACACTCCGCATACTGTGAATGACGAGGCCACACCCCATTACTGTGAGTGACTGATAAAGAGGACACACCGCCTTACTGTGAGTGACAGCAACAGAGACCGCACCTTCTTATTGGGAATGGCAGATCGAGACCACACCTCCTAATAGTGAATGACAGAGGCCATACCTCTTTATGGTGATTGACAATTAAAAGGCCACACCTCCTTATGATTGTCTGACAGATACAGAGGCCACACCTCCTTACTATGACAAATACTCAGGCCACACATTTAAATGGTGAACAAAATGAATATGGCACACCTCCTTACTGTGAATGACACTCAGGCCACACCTCCTTATTGCAAATTACAGATACAAAGATCATACCTTCTTACTATGAAAGACAAATGTAGAAGCCACACCTCCTTATTGTAAAAGATGTACTCAGGCCACACCTCCTTATTGTAAATTGCATACTCAGGCCACACCTCCTTATTGTAAATTGCATACTCAGGCCACACCTCCTTATTGTAAATGACAAATACAGAGGCTACACCTCCTCACTATGAAAGACAGATGGAAAGGCCACACCTCCTTACTGTGACTGACACTTACTCAGGTCACACCTCCTTACAGAGGCCACACTGTCGCCAAATTGTTACTGTAAGGAGATGTGGTCTCTAAATCTCTGTCACAGAGATACACAGGCCACACCTCTTTATTGTGTCTGACAGATACAGAGACCATGCCCATCTCTTTATAGTGACCAACAGACACAGAGGCCACACCTCCTTCTTTTCCGGAACCGAACATGATTAAGCCGGTCCACTGCACTGACACTGCGGTTAAGACTATTAGTTATCAGTGAATCATTACGCCCCCTCGGGCAGCCTTGAGGATTTGGGATGTAAAACGTAATATTAGTCCTCTGAGGTCTCCAGGTCACGCGACTGCATCAGAACGAGGACGAGTCCTGCATGCCTGAACAACGGCAAGAAGGAAAAAAAAAAAAAAAGCCTTCGCTTCTGTCTCCTGAGTCTCTCGTCGTCCAAACGGAGACCAAAATATTTTCTTTTTAAGCTGTTTCTTAGCAACGGGAAACTGCAACCGACTCGAACTTTCCGGTGACATCAACTTCAAATAAAAAGAAAATAATAATAATAAAACAATAATAATAACAACAGTCATATTTGTCGATGAAAGCCACTGATTAAGTGGGAAATAAAGCTCGACGGGGCTCGGAGCTGCGGACGCTGCAGAATTCAAACTGTACTTTCATTCTCACGTTACTAAATTTAATTAAACCTCTTAATCCAAGCACAATATTTCCACAAGCGGCCTGTGGAAAGTGTTACTGTGCGTTTGATGGATTTCCTTTTCCTTTTTTTCTCCCTTTCTCTCTGCAAGACTGAAGCCAAAATTCCTGTTTTAAATGTTTTGGCCGGGGAAAAAAGAGCGGGTACGGGAGAGAACGGGCGGTGGGAACTCTCTGTTCTGTCAGACTCACTTCGGTGAGACGTAAGGCAACATTGGCACTCGTGGTGAGGTGAAACGAGTGCCGAGTTGTGCTTTCGGGAAGGTGCGGACTCACCGGCGGTCGTTCCGGCGGCGCCGGAAGAGCTTTTTGGTGTGCGCGATCTCGGCTTCGTTGGGCAACGGTGGGAAAACCTGTGAGAGAGAGAGAGAAATATTTAGCAAAAAATAAATAAATACATAAATAAATAAATGCAGAAAACAGTTGATCTGTGCCTCCAATACGGCTGCCTCTTTCACATCCACGTCTAGAGATCTGAATACTGTATTGTTTTCTAAACCACATGAGGAATGTTGCATGACATCACTGAGGAACTGAATGGAAAAGACTTTGGGTGAGATTAATTTTCAGTACATGTCTTTTCTTCAAAAGCTCCTCTCACACACACACACACACACACAGTTTTATTTCTGGCCGAACTTTTGCCCCGAGTTCTCCTGTCACTCAAACGGCAACGCGGACACGCGGAAGGAAGCCGCTAATGCGAGCGAAGTTCCACGCTGCTTTTCCAGTAACACTCTAGCACGCTTATTTAATCAAAGCCAGGAGACGTAATAAGTCTGAGAACTCATCTCTCCGAGTCTACTCCAATCTCTTGCTCTTTCTCTCTTCCCATATCTGCCTCGTACAGAAACGCTACGTGTGTGTGCCAAACATGCCTCTCAACCCAGAGCGCGAATAAAGCGCAGGAATGGAGGCCGCGGCGTTCCAGCACAAATTATAAAAAATAAAAAAAACAGCCTGGAGGGAGGTTTTCCGCTCTGCCAGGCTTGTCGGCTGGTGGTGCAGACGTGCCAATCAGGCTCAAACCGGATGGTGCCACCGGGTTTCCACGGGGACAGAAACACCAAACAGTGGAGTAATGAACAGGACCCGCGTGTGTGCGTGCGCGCACTTTTTCGTCTGTTATGTCTGATGCATAAATGAGTTAAAGTCGGAGGTTAATTGTTCAACGCCGATTTAACTCATTTACACCAGAATGAAGCATTAAACACCAAAAAAACAACTATGCATAGCAGCATGGTGTGTGTGTGTGTGAGAGAGAGAGGGGGAGAGATTTCTCTCAAAGTGGCTCACACATACATACATGCACGGTTTCTCCTCGGGGGGAAGTTTCCCCCCTTCTCTTTTCTTACTACAGCCAAACCGCTGAATGCTGATTAGCTCGCTCTGATTGGACGCAGATGCGGAGGCAGGCCGCTCGTGCAATAGGCCGCTTTGCCTCGTCGGCGCGGTAATAAGGGCTTTCGACGCTAAATCCCACCCCCGCACACCAACGAGGCCGAAGGGGTACACAAGAGTGGCACGGAATGACTGAGAAGCAACTAAAAAAAAGGAACACAAAAGACACAAAGTACACTGAGAAAATGGAAAATCTGAAAGTTCTTGACTTCGCCCGATTCATTTGTAATATAAAGAGCACAACTTCAAAAAGGAAAAAAGTAAGAGTGAGAAAGGCGGGCAGGAGAAGAAGAGTGCGAGGTGAGGGGAGGGAGGCTGGAGTTGCATGTTTAGCTACTGTTGTTTTCCTGTAGGATATCATTAGCTCTAATCCGGCTCGCTAATGGAATCCAGATGAGAATCTGAACTCCGCCGCGTTCGCTCTCCGTCTTCAAAGCTCCAAAAAAAAAAAGGTCAATATTTGCCCAGAGCTTTAAAGAAAGGGAGAGCGCAGAGCGGGCGAGGGGAACGTCTGGTACCGGTACAGCCTCGGCTTTGTTTTTGGGAGGTCACAGACTTGTTTTTATGTAGCCATGAGCATCCAGCCTGGTAGTAGCTAGGTATTAGCCATTACCATCATGAGTAGCTATGTAAAAGCCAGATAATAGCCATGAGTATCCAGCATGAGTAGCCTGGTTGTAGCCAGGTAGTAGCCATGTAGTAGTCAGGTCGCAGCCATGAACAGTCAGATAGTAGCCATGAATATAGAGATACTAGACCTGAGTAGAAAAATAGTAGCCATGAGTAGTCAAGTAGTAGCCATTACTATCGTGAGTAGCCAGGTAGCAGACATGAAGTCATGAACAGTCAGATAATAGTCATAAATATCCATACAACAGCCATGAGCAGCCAGATAGTCGCCAGGTAGTAGCTATGAGTAGCCATGAGCATCCAGCCTGGTAGTAGCTAGGTATTAGCCATTACCATCATGAGTAGCTATGTAAAAGCCAGATAACAGCCATGAGTATCCAGCATGAGTAGCCTGGTTGTAGCCATGTAGTAGCCAGGTCGCAGCCATGAACAGTCAGATAGTAGCCATGAGTATCCAGATAATAGACACGAGTACCCAAGTAGTAGCCATTACTATCATGAGTAGCCAGGTAGTAGCCGCATAGTAGACGGCTAGTAGCCAAATAGTGCCAATAGTGTTTGCTGTGAGAAAAGCTCTGGGAATTATCAGAAAAAATAAAAAGGTATGTCAATGCTTAAACATTAGTTAGTTACGTAAACACCTCAGATAAATCATCTGTGCTGCTTGAACTGAACCCTGCAGCGTCAAAGCATACGGATACGATCAAATCAGAAACACGTTATATTGCCAAGACTCAGGAATGTTATCCGGAAGTGTGTGTGTGTGTCTGTGAGCGAGCACACGTTTAAGGTGGCGTCCCTTGCCCCTCCCCCCATTCACACATGTCTTGACCTCCATTGTTCTTGCAGTGGCTCTTCATTCAGGCTTCCCATCTGCACTGCATCGCCCTGCTTCTCTCTCTCTCTCTCTCTCTCACACACACACACACAACAAAAACAATGCACGTCTACAGTACTACACAGAGTGTTATTTTTTTCCTGCAAAACTATTCCCTGTGACTTTCTTCAGGCATTTCCGCCACAGAGCCAGAGGAGCGGAAGAAATGCGGAGACACCCAACTCTCTGAAGCAGGAATTGAGAGGAAATGCTTGTGATGTTTGACCTCTTGAACACTCTTTTCATTTTCTTGTCCTCGGTCTACATCCATCCGCGGCGAGTCGGGGGAGGAGGGGGGCGGGAGGGAAAGAAAAGAAAATACATTTGAGAGGAAAAGGAAACTTCATCAGATTAGGCCGAGAAGAAGAGGATAGAACAGTGTGTGTGTGTGAAAGAGAGAGAGAGACAAAATTAGGAGTCATGTGAGCGATGAGACGCGTGAATGAAACCATATAGTTTCCCCGAAATCTATTGACGCCCCACGCTGAGCACCCGAGGAGGTGAAGCGTGCTGCCTCCGACAGGAAGGAAGGAGACGTAGGTGTTTGTGGTTTGATAAGACAGGCGAGGACGAGAGAGTTGTTTAGCGAATTCTTTCGCCCGCCTGCTATCTCTCAGAACCCTCGATCTGAACCTCGTTACCGGTTGCTCCGAGTCGGAAGGCGCTGATTAATTCATTTTCTATATAGCGTTTTCTTACTTAGAAGAGGAAAGCAAACGATTGCTGATATGTTGGGGTTGTCGAACGTGTACGGAAGGAGTCTCCAGCATCAGCGCTGGAGAGAGAGACAGGGGGAGAGACGCCGAGTGTCACCGTGACACAGCATTCCAAACTGCTACCGTCGAACACACTTCCTGTTGAACTTCCTGCTGGCCTTCATCTCCCTAAAGATCATAAATATCACAAGCTGTGCGTTTTATACAACATGTAAGACTACGTTACCTGAATCACTAGTTACATTCACTAACTCCGCCTTCAAACATTAGGCCACACCACCTACCTGAGTCCAGAGAGATGCTTACTATCACTGAGAAAGAACGGCTCAAAGATGGCGTGTGTGTGTGTGTGTGTGTGTGAGAGAGAGAGAGAGAGAGATGAATTTTAAGCACCCGTTAGTTCATATTTATAAATGACACTGTGACCAAAACAAGACACACACACTCACACACACACACACACACACACACACACACACACGAATCCGTTTGAGACACTAAACTTGACATTGGCAAAAAAAAAAAAAAGCTACAAGGAAAGAAAAAGAATGTCCTCAATTAAAGACAATATGGAACTGACAGAAATAAAATGTGAACACTTGTTTTTTCCTCTCTCCGTCCCTCTCGGTCTCTATCTTTCTCCCTCTCTTTGCCTCTCTCTTTCTCCCTCTCTTTCTCCCTCTCTTCGTCCCTCTCTTTCTCCCTCTCTTCGTCCCTCTCTTTCTCCCTCTCTTTCTCCCTCTCTTTCTCCCTCTCTCCCCCTCTTTCTGAAAGAGAACTCAGCACCTTTGTAAAGCAAATTGTCCTTCCAATTGGCACTCACTCAAATCCCAAATGTCCTACTCACACACAAACACTATGTGACCACAGGGAGTGAGAAACAGGGTAGGTCTTACATCCCAACCAAACAGGAAGCTCAGAGGAATGTCTTCAATGGTGAGCAGGTAAAACACACACACACACACACACACACAGATGTTGGTTTTATTCTTCTTAAATCACTCACTCACCATCTATACCGCTTAATCCTGTATTCAGGGTCACCGGGGGGCCTGGAGTCTATCCCAGGAGACTTGGGGCACATGGCAGGGTACACCCTGGACAGGGTGCCAATCTATCGCAGGGCACAGACACACACACACACACTCACTCAAACACTACGGCCAATTTGAGAACACCAATTAACTGAACGTACATGTTTTTGGACTGTGGGAGGAAACCGGAGTACCCAGAGGAAACCCACCAAGCACGGGGAGAACAAGCAAACTCCATGCACACAGAGACGGGAATCGAACCCGGAGCCTGGCGGTGCAAGGCAACAGTGCTAACACCTACACCACCGTGCCGCCTCATCTTAAACCATTTAACAAGTTTTCATGTTTTGTCACGAAAGATGACCGATCTAATGTAGACAGTTTGTTAGCAGTGCGAGAGTGTGTGAGGAAGCTGTGTGAGGGTGTGTGAGGCTGTGCAAGGATGTAAACCTGTTTGAGGTTGTGCGATGAATGTTTGAGGGTGTGCAAGGCTGTGTGAGGGTGTGAGAATGTGAGCCTGTGTGTGATGGTGTGTCTGTGATGGTGTGTGTGTGAGAGAGAGAGTGAGAGAGGTGTGTTAGGGGGTGCCTAACACAGGGGGAGTCTGTGAGGTGTGTGTGAGGTTCGTGTTCAGGTATGTGTGATCAGGTGCGCGTGAGGTTGTGAGCCTGTGTGAGATTCGCTGACGGACAGGAGGACACGTCCACAGGGAGGACACGAAGAAGTGGGTGAAAGTGCACGGAGAAGAACGAGTGTGGGAGGATGCAGGTATGTGACATGTCGGAAAATGTGTGTGTGTGTGTGTGTGTGTGTGTGTGTGTGTGTGTGTGTGTGTGTGTGTGTGTGTGGAATTAGCAGCCTACAGTAGCTCTGACAGAACGTGCAAATCTCTCACAATCACAGGAAAGGGACCAGGGTGTGAAAAGGGGCTGTGGGGGGGTGACACGGTCTGACATCTTTATTGTTTTTTATAATGTTTCATCTTCTCTCTCTCTCTCTCTCTGCCTGCCCGTCTCCTAATGTCTCTCTCCCGAATTCAAATCCGCCCCCCCCCCTCTTTCTCTCAAATTATCTCGGTCTCTTGTCTCACTATTTTCCCCCTCTCTCCCTCAAAATTTTTTGTCTCTCTTCTCCGTCTCCTTCCTGATCTCTCTCTCTCGGTCTCAAATTTAAATCTGTCTCTCGTCTCCCTCTCTCTCTCATTCGCTCAAATTTAAATCATCTTTTTCTCAGATTTACATCATCTGTCCCTCGTCTCTCTCTCTCTCACTCAAATTTAAATTCCGTCCTTCACTCTCTCTAGCTCCCAAATTCAAATTCTCTCCATCTGTCTCTCTCTCCTCTCCAAAATTCAAACAATCTCGGTTCATCTTGTCTCTCTCTTGCTACTTGTCTCTCTACTCCTCATCTCTTTCTCATACCAAGCGCTTTCCCTGAAACGCAGGTTATTTTGCATCTCCCTCCCTCCCTCCCTCCCTCTCTCTCTCTCTCTCTCTCTCGGAGGGTCCTGCCTGGCTGCACGTAGCTCGGTGGGTCAGAATGGTCATCGCTTTTGTTCAGCAGGAACCGGACACGTCCTTGTAGACTGGCCTATCACACCAGAGCCGCCATCACACATAGTTGACATTGTTCAGAAAAAAGGACACACACACTTACAAAGTCATTGAAAATTATGATAGAGTGATAATTATTCCCATGGTCTCACAGGAGTGCATGAGAAAAAGAAAGAGCAAGAGAGAGATGAGATATAAAATGAAACATTATGGTATGAAGAAAATAACACGACTAATCATGTGACCCTTTAGCAGCTCATTGCAGCAGATGCTCTCTCTCTCTCACACGTGCACACACACACACACACACGGTGAGAGAGATGTAACAAGTGTATAAACACGCTCAAAAAAATAAATAAATAAATAAAAATAAAAAAAACCTCTCTATATAATATCATAACCTTATGACACACACTCATCCTTTGGAGTTTGTTAAGACTGGATTCTGATCAGCAAGAACTTTCAACCCTTTCCGCGGTTCTGAACCGCATGCTCCTGCTTGGGTCAAAAATAAAGGAAGGAGTTTAGCATTTTTGCTCATCCTGATACACACCCGGTCTGTGAGGCCTTCGTGCATCTCGTTCGATCGATTCGTGTCCTTTCACGTCCATCCCGCTTATACGTCGGTGTGTGTGTGTGTGTGTGTTCCAATAAAGTAAAGATCGCACTGAATCAAAATGATCAAGGGGGAAAAAAAAGACTTAATATAAAGCACACATTCATACATTGAAATTAAAGGTCCCATATTGTACCCATATTTCTTTAACAGGTTAACACAGGAGCTCCTCTGCAGTGTGTGTGTGTGTGTGTGTGTGTGTGTTAATACCCCAGCTGAAATGATAAACGTAAACAATTACAAATGTAATCCTGCGCCACAGCTGTACAGAGAATATCTGAGCTGAGGAACAAGCCAGGATCTTCTTATATGAGGTCACATTAGGGGAAGAGGAGCTTAGGGGGGAACACACTCCTGAGACAGTAGCACCTTTACAATATCTATAATGCTAACTATATATAAAAACACATCCTGAGAAACTTAAAGGTATTAAAGTGTGAATGCAGCGACACTTCGGCCTTGAACACTTAAGTTGATCAAGATTATAAAAAACGTTTCTAGAAAAACGTGTGTGTGTGTGTGTGAGAGAGAGAGAGAGAGAGAGAGAGAGAGAGAGTGAGAAAGAGAGAGAAGTGTCTTTTCTTGCCTGGGTTCTTCAGGTTGTGAATGTGGGGAACATGGTTGAGGGAGGGAAACGTGTTGGAAGAAAAGTTGAATGTCACGGCTACGACTAATTGCGTCACAATCACTAACATCGGTCCCCGACCTTAACGCACCGATTAAACCTCAGATAAAACCAACACTGTTCTGAGGGACGGCGAGTCTGCGCTTTTGAGATTCAGTTGTGTCCTTTAAACGTGTTAGTGTGTGTGCGAGTCAATCGAGTTACAGATTTTAACCGGCAAAGGTTAAGGATAAATAAAAAAAAAAATCACCTTAAAGCACAGTCACTTTAAGGATGCTGATGCGCCGAGAGGAAAAGTGGTGCATTTCTATTTTTTTTTGGTGTGAATTAAAGACGCTCCTGAGTAGCACAACACAAAAGCGCTCTGGAACTGAAACCCTTTCTCGGAGAGAAAGGGTGGCGCTCTTGCATCCACGGACAAGCACCATTAAGCCGATTCACTCACACAGAGGACAGCGCTTTCCTCCCGCTTCCTAATCATAAGGGGACGGTTTGAAGAGACCGCTGGTGTCACGTGTCCCAGAGGAGGCACGTGATAGTCCTGGGCCTCCCAGGTTCGCTAGGTATCAACTCATTTTCAGTGACTGCTGATGAACTTCATGGCCACAGGATCAGCCTACCGCTGCCACAGCTCACCGACCTCGTGCAGGGGCGTTCAAGCCAAACTGGGAATTTTTTATTTTTTTATTGCAACAGTTCTGAGAAGAAAATTCCTGTAATTTCTCTATATAATCCCAGCGTTTTGACAGAGCCATGCTTCACGTCTTCTGTAAATTTTAAACACTTTAGACGTCCATCTGGAAGAGCTCACATGTTAAATGTACACACACACACACACACACACACACACACACACACTGTAGGCTCCTGCTAACAATGTTCAACCTCCAGCAGGAACTAAGAATATCTTAATCAACACCACTCAATCATAACAGGGATTTTGATGATGCAATCTGGGCCTTTATGTGTTTAACCTGCACACACACACACACACACACACACACACAAACACACACATGAGAGTGTGAGAGGGGATGAGCGTCACTCTGAGGAGAACAATGGCTGGCGATAGCGCGGCTGGGCAGACTCTGACATGGGTGAGGTGTAGCGAGAACACACACATGTACACAAGCACAAACACAGCCTGTAGGCACACACCCAGACACTTACACAAGGATTAAGACCTTAGATGCCCTTTTGCTCTACCAGTGCCATGCAACCAGACAGGATGTGCTATTGCGTGTGTGTGTGTGAGAAACAGTAAGACATTGAAAAGAATGATGTCATAGTGGTTCGTGCTGAAGGAGTGGCATAGGACGCTCCTCCTCACACTCGTGATAAAGCTAATCTTATTCATACTAAGCACAGGAGAACCGTGAATGGAGGTGTGACCGACGCTCATCACCTCTGTGTGTGTGTGTTTACATACTTTAAACATGCACACCAATAACATGACGAAGCAACACAAATGTATAAATATACACTCGACTGTATAATCCTTTAATTTCCTCTATCATTTCCTATAACAATCTTTTTGTACTGAGAGATTCTGGGATATCCGAGTATGGAGTCGACATTTTATGCCATTTAACATACTTTCTGCAGTCGATTTACACAACACTGATCTTGTATCTGTACAAACTGACACCAAAATACATATTATCTAGTAATATCATAAACTGCCACAAGATGTCAGTATTGTACAAAAAAAGATAGAAATATTGTTCCAGTTCCATCCACCAGAGGGAGACAACTTATTGATACGTGATAAAAGTCTGAGAAAATGGTGGAGATCTCCAATTTACATACAGCTAAAAATGTTTTAAATATAACATGCACAAACAAAAGTCAGACTTACAGGGAGGCCAGGAAGGAACTTCTCGATGTCATTCAGATCAATTCCATCATCATCTTCAAATCTGCTCTTCATCACCCTGAGGAAAACAAAGTGTTAATAGTCACACATCAATACGACTGATCGTATGAGATCCAGTGAGTGTATTCAACAAGAGTTGAGTCAGGAAGCATGAACGAAACCAAACTCTTCCTGCAAAAGGGTTAGGAAAAGGATGGGGGAAAAAAAGTAATATTCAGCTTTGGTCAAGAATTCAAGACCCGAATCCAAAGCAAGTGTAAACGCACCAGCCATACATGTAGGTCTACAGATTATACATATGAAACCAAGTTGTTTGTGTCATGGGCACAAAAGGTCAGTAATTTGCAGCTCTAATCTGAGATGCTGTTTGTTTTGCTGAGGCTGGTGACTCTAAATGAACTTCTCCTCTGCAGCAGAGGTAAGTTTTGGTCTTGCTTTCCTAGTAAGGTCCTTCATGAGAGACAGTTTCATCATGGTGCTTGATGGGTTTTGCAAATGCGCTCGACACAATACTGTTCTTGCAAGAACTGATTCAGAACATCTGACCTTCATGTCTTAAAATAATCACTGACATCTCCTACTCGTTACTCAATTACCTGATTACCTAATGCCGTATGTATTATTTCATAATTTTGAAATCCCCAGTATTGCTCTCAAATGTAGAAAATAAATGAATAAACAAAAAACATTGAATTAGAAAGTGTGTCCAAATGTTTGACTACTAGAAGTGTGTGTGTGTGTGTGTGTGTGTGTGTGTGTGTGTGTGTGTGTGTGTGCGTGTGCGTGTGTGTGTGCGTGTGTGTAACAGTATGTAGGCCTTGGAGGTATTAATCGGAACCGACTTTCAGGACCTCTAACTGATGTTTATAATATTAAAAATATTCATGTTTTAATAGATGAGTATATTAACAGTACATATTTTTATCATTAAAATAAAATTAAAAATCATAAATCATAGTCAAGGTAAAAATGTTGAATTGCTGAAAAATGAGAAAAATAAAAAAAATATTATGATATTGATTTGAGGTCTTATCTCACAGCACCATTAATGGTATATAAGCAAGGTGCAGATCCTAGCTGTAAGCAGTAGAACATGTGCCAATACAGGAAGTGAAAAAAAGTGCAAAAGAGGGATGATCTGAATCACGATTTTTCTTCATGGGAATTGAGATCATGATTCTCTCTCTCTTTGTTGCTTTTCTTCCAACAAAAAAATGTTGATTGCACTTAAAATAAAGTAAATAAAGTGAAAGTTGTTGTACAATAATACATAAAAATAACTAATAAACACTTGTGCATTTTGGACACTCAGACAGCTACAGAACTTCATCATGTGTGTTTGGTTCATCTTACTATTATAATAATAATAATAATTATTATTCTATCAGCATAAGGTGTTGGGTAGTTCGTTATGAAATACATAGTTTACAGTGTTGTCAAAGGGTTTATTGCTCAATCTTAACACACAAAGCATTAAAAAGAGTCAATTAGAAACAGGTCGTCAGAATGTAAAAAAAAAAAAAAAGCTTGGGGACGTGCAGGAAATACAGTTTGAGCACAAGGCAATTCTGAGTTTGATGGAGTAAGTGAGCGTTTAAGTGAACAAAAATAACATCAGGTTTTGGCATGAAAACTAACATGCAGCTCCTACTATCCCGACTACTGATTACTGGTTAGCATGATTAGCTCCACCTCCTTGTCCATGTCATGTGAGTGACAGCTGAACGCCGTAAATGAGGAAGAGAGATGAGAAGTGATTGAGTTATATAAGCAAATCAGTTGCTAATCTCGGGCCTGTTTGGTCATTTAATAGTGTTTTGTGTTACACAGTTTGAGTGCAACCAGTGACCCTGACTGATACAGCGATCCTGGATTCTTGTCAAGTAAATAAGTGAATTGCTGCGTGATCTGAATGCAGGGAAACACACGCAAGTGAATCATCGTTTTTCAGAAAACAGATCGCATGTATGTATGAATCGAGATCCTGATTTTTTTTTTCCGATTAATCGTGAAGCTCTAGTAGTGCAAAAGTAGTAAAATAACTTGAACTTTCAGTGTACTGCAGAGACACAGGATTCAGTCCAAGTGACAGTAAAGTTCGACAGACAGTTGGAGTTGATTTTTACTCCTGATGGCCTGCAGGGAGACACTGTTCTAGGATAAGGATGCTGCGGTGACATCGTGCCTGGTGGCAGTCTGGCATACCGAGGGTAACCGGATCAGGCGGAGAATAAAATACAGATATGAGGAGAAAGGAAACACCAGTACGGATTGATCCAAACACGCAGACCGAGACCTTCTCAATCTTACACCTCTTTCTGAGACCGGATGTTTCAGTGTCATTAAAGAACAGAATATCAAAACACCCTCTGATTTCAAGTGAAGCAAACATTGTGTGTTTTTCTAATATGTTTGTAGATGCAAGCTGCTTAAATGAGCCAAAAGACAAATATGTAGTCCTGCAGGAATGGAGTAGGGGGAAAAATACTGAATGTGATACACTTATTTCTGTTCACGTTGTTAAAGATTTGTGTAGCTTTTTCACGAACGAACTGAATAAAAGACTTTTACAAGGACATTTTCAGATTTTTTATTTTCTCTGCTTCTGGCATTTTGAAAAAAAAAAAAAAAAAATTATAAAATGATTTATTACTTATTTGAAAAATGTGGGATGAAACCAAAGGGAACCAAAATACCAAAGGATTCAAAGATGTCCAAACTCTCTTATCGTGAACAGCTTTAACAACTTTTCAGAGGCGAGAACTGAAAGCACATCAGGGAGCGATTTAACCGAAAATTGTCTTGAAAACAACTTTTTCTTCCTAATGTAATGTATGTAAAGTAATTTATTAACCACTAGTCGTAATGCTAAACAACTGGCTATTACCTATTAATTAAACAGTTGCTTAATTTTAAAAGAATTTAACTATTTAATTAAACCATTAAACAGTTGTTAACATTTAATGATTTAACAACTGTTAAATGTAAAAAAAATTAAAATAGGAAATGGATTGTAAACTGGTCCACTTGATAATATTTTTCTCTCCGAAACGCTGTAGTGGTTCAGAAATGGTTAAATCTTGGAAATGTCTCTCTCATTTGAATATGCACCATTTTTCTCCTCTGCAATCCCTTTCGTGACCACAAGAGGCCAGTATAAACTAAAAGATGATTGCACTTTGAGATGATGTGAGGGACTGCTGAGTCACAGCGCAGTAGAGCTTTACAATATGAAGGATTATAATCAAACTTTATTACTAAAACACATTAAAAACAATCTAATTGATAAACTATAATTAAAAGTGTAGTGTAGCTTCTTCTGTGGCCGGCAGACACACACCACATGACATGTTCGCACCATGGACCTTTGGGGTTCACATTTAATTTTGAAGACGTTTATTAATGTGTTTTTTTTATTCGTGTGGAGGAGGATTGGAATAGCAGCCGGGAAAAGTGAAACAGGTCATCAATGTGACGAATAGGAAAATGGTTACCACCATGCCAACCCTCCTGTAAACACTGATGCACATAATCGGGGGATCGTTTTTCACAAGGATACAGCTGTATTTACTGATTATGTCACTCAGCCTTTAGGTTTACTGTGTGTGTGTGTAAAGAAGTTACAGCTTACTTATGAATACGGCGACATTTTTCTCGTTCCGTAAAGTTCTTTGCGCCCGTGTTTGTGTATGTGTGTGTGTGTGTGTGTATAACGTGGACTCACCCCTCGCGGTCGATGTGTGGGAGGTGCTTCGGTGTTCCTTTGTACTGCTTCCTGTGGAACTGCGAGAAATCCAGCTTCTCTGGCTGCAGGTCCCATGTCGCACCACTACAACACACACACATGCACATTACAATAAGCAGTATTCATTGTACATCAAGATAAATATGCATATTTTTCCATAAAAGGTGATGTGCTAAGGAACAAGATCATGTGAGTTCAGTAGCCATAACTCCATCATAATACCCATGAATTATAATGAATAAAATTTTCTGAGCGGCTCACTTGTCATGTCTTGTCAAGCGCCAGTGTCTAGACTCTTTCGCCGCGTCGGCTAGCAGAGTGAGCTAGAGCTATGAGCAAAAGTTTGCGTACCCTTACCACAAAAAGTATACAGTTCACAAATCCTTGAGGAACAAAGAGGTTCGTTCATCTTTCTTCCTGTGAGCTCATCTCAAGTGTGTATAATTACACTGAAAATGATGATGATGATGATAATGTTACCCGTGTGAATCCATGGTGTTGGCGGCCCATATGTCCGTCCCCAGTATGTCGAACGAGCCGTCTCTGTTTCCGTTCTACAGATGAGAAAGGAGACAACACGTCACCGCTTTCGGTCAGTAGATCAGTGTGTGTAAAAGAGAGTGTGTGCGCGTGTTTGTACCTTGGACGGTGCACAGAACTGTGTGTTGCGTCCTTGGCTACCTGGTCTCGAGCCGGAACCGGGCCGAGAACCTGAGCTGGGTCTGGAACCCGTGCTTCCGTTGCTGCTGTGTTCCCACTCGTCCTGTACAAACAGAAAGGAGGATGTGAAGAGAAAAACAAGACGTGTGACCTGCAGTAAATAATAATAATAATAATCTTTTAATAATAATAATAATAATAATCTTTTTCGATAGCTACTTAAAGTTAATACTACTGGTACATGTGGACGGGGCTTATGTCAGTCTTTGAAAATGTACTGGCCTGTCTCAAGCCAAAAAGAAGTTATTAGAGATGACTTAAAGACTAGGTGAAGTTGCATCGTGAAAGAAATGGCCAATAGAAATCAGAGCTGTGTGTAATTAATAGTGAAAATAAGAGCCTTTCCACACACACAAACACAAACACAGTGACATGAAATCACAGGATTGGGACTAAACCACTGTGTGTCCATAAGAAAACCACTTGTTCGTGATTCGCATCAAGGGGAAAAATAAATAAATAAATGGGGCTTGATTTTGAGAGAGAGCATAAAGATTAGACTCTTATAGCGACGGAAAAGGGTCATGTGACCTGACGAGTCCAGATTGACCCTATTCCAGTGTGATTGGCGTGTCAGTGTAAGAAGGGAAGCGTATGAAGCGATGCGCCCATCATGCATAGTGTCGACTGTACAAGCCTCTGGAGACAGTGTTATGATCTGGGGTTGCTTCAGTCGCTCAGGTCGAGACTCAGCAACGTTATGTGGCGATAAAATGAAGTCAGCTGACCACCTGAATGTACTGAATCACCAGAGTGTGAAAGAGTGCTTCTGGGAGCATGAGGAATCATTTTTACACATGACCTGGACACTGCACTTTTGTTCCAAACTGGTAGTGAATGGTATTGTTTTTAAAGTAACAGCTCATGCAGGAATTTGTATGGTGAACATCTAAAAAATAAATAAATAAAATAAAATAAATAAATAAAAAATAATAAAAAGGTAGTTTTCCGCATGGAAATCTTGATTTAACAACTATGTAAGGAGTCTACGGTGTCACTGCTTTGTAGCAGCCAGGATGTTTTCCTAAACTTTGGTTGACTAGCTTTGCCCGTGACTTCGATTCAGACTCTGTGGAATTGAACTGCACACTCATGAGCGTGTTTAAAAATGTGTTGAATTTTGAGATGAACTCATGATTTTTTCGAGGTTGATTTTTTTATTATAAAAGGGGCGCTTTCTAGAGTACCACATCTTCAAAGTACCATATATTTTCTTCCCGTGAGGTGATTGCGATGAAACAAAGCCTATATGTTACCTCAAGCTTGGCTGGATACACCTGTGAAAACCACATTAAAATTCCTTGAGAAGTTTTTATGTGATGCTTGAACAAACAAACAGACAAAAATTCCAAAAAACATCTTGATTATTGGATTATTTGTTTGCAAATATCTTCAATGTACAGACACGCCAACTTTACAGTTTTATTACATGTATAGAATAGATTACGATTTATTGTTCTTTGTTTATTGTTCTGTGTTTGCGACAAGATGGATCAGGTGATCGTTTTGAGATGTGCAGATTTCCTAAAAAGCATTTCTCGAAAGATTTACTCCACATCTTCATGTGTTCAACAGCAACAGTAGAAAGTGTTTAATTACTTGCCATTAAATGGGTTCTGTTGCTGACGCTTTGTGCACACGCACACACTCTCTCTCTTTCACACACACACACACACTCTCTCTCACACACACACACACACACACACACACACACACACACACACACACACACACACACACACACACACACACACAATGCTGACGGGGTGAGTAACTCATGGCAACCAGAGCTCCTGAAACAGCACTAACATAAATAACGGGATGAAACAGCACTAACATAAATAGAAATGTGCAGTGAGGTTGTTCATTCTCTCGGGCTCTCTCTCTCTCCCTCACTTTCTGCTTCCTGTTCCCTTAAACACACGTGCATCAACATAACCAAAAATCATTCAAAACATTTTGCGAGTATGCATTATTATTATTATGATATCATGTTTGAGAGATGGGGTCAAAAATATAAAACTCCAATAGATCTAATGCACCATGGTCCTGTTTGGAACCAAATCGACTCACTTTATATGATTTGTGTGTGTGGGAGGTGTGTGGGTGTGTGTGTTTGAACCCACACAAATAACTGTGGCGTAGTGGACTCGGTTGAGAGCACCACTGAGCGAAAGAGAGCTTCGAGAGCCCGCAGAGAGAAATGTACACACCACCATGCAATCCCACTCGGCTAATTTAGAGCCGGTTTAGATCAGCTGTGCATGCCAGACTGGTTCTTAAACATCACGTGGTGATTCATCTCCGGGATCGTTATGTGGAATACGTGGTTGGTGTTTTTTTGAGAAAAAGAAAAGCTGCTGGCATGACTAGCTTTGCTGACAGACATGAGCTTCCATCCTGCACATGCTCAGATCTAGAAACAACAATTTCTCTCTCTTTCTTTCCTTCCTTCTTTCTTTCTTTCTTTCTTTTTTAACACCATGCCAGCTTCTACGGCTATATTCCCGGCGAGTCTTTTTTTTTTTTGTTATACGGTACTAAAACTAGGTAAGATATTTAAGAGTCATTTTTGTAAGAACATAAAAACTCAATTTGGCTTTATTTGTTTAAAAACATTTTCAAAAATGTCAACAGAATAAAACAAGTTCCTCACAGGAGTAAAAGAATTACAATCAAATAAAATGTGTCTGATAAACAGGAGGGTTCTACACGACAAACACCGTAGTAAATTTTCTCTAGATAGTAAAATCTCTGACTAAAATTTCAGATAAACTCCCAGGATTTCAACATGTATTATTATTATTACATTCATTTATTATTATTTTTTTATTATATATACATTTGTCTCTGTAGCTTGTAGAGGCAAAACCCCAGCCAGACGTCCAGATGACTCACCAGTTTGCACAAACCCCTTCCCCGCGAGGACGACCAGCTCCCATCTATCTTATCACTGCAGTCCTCCGTCCACTGAAACAGAGAGCGAGAGAGAGACAGGAAGATGGATGAGGAGTGGAGGAAGAGCAGAGTGAGAAGATTGAGGAAGGGGAATAAAATCGGATGCAGAGAGACGACAGTGAAAAATGACTGAAATGAAATTAACGCAACTTGTTTATAGGGGCAGAAACCAGAGGTTAGGTCTTTAACCAGAGACTGAGTTCATATACATTATGGCTACATAAACCTGTGAGATGCTGGACTGGGTTTATACCAGTTGATATACTGTAGGTTATAGTTATATAACCTTAAGAGAGAGCTACACTATACTTGGTCTGCACGTACTAGTTTATATAGGTTATGGTTTAGACTGGGTTTATGCTAGTTTACATAAGTTACAGTTAAATAAACATGAAAGAGACCGTAGACTTGGTTTATACCAGTTTATATAAGTTACGGTTATATAAACCAGAGAGAAAGCCTAGACTGGGTTTATACTAGTTTTATATACATTACTGCTCAAAGGTTTGGGAACACTTTCTAACTGGTCTTTCTAATGGTCGTTCCTGATTTTTCTTTCTTTCTACACTGTAAAACAATGCTGAATGTGTTTATTCAAAATATGCAATAATCTCCATTGAACAGCTATTATTGAGATGTATCTGCTACTTCTGCTCTGTAAAGCTTCATAACGGCTCTAATCTGAGGTGCTGGTTGTTAATTGGTGATTTCTGAGGCTGGTGACTCCAAATTAACGTCTCTGCAACAGAGCTGAAGTTTTGGTCTTGCTTTCCTGGGAAGGTCTTCATGAGAGACAGTTTCATCATGGAGCTTGATGGGTTTTGCAAATGCACTTAACAATAATTTTCTTCCAAGATCTGATCCAGAACATCTGACCTCCGTGTCTTAAAATAACAACTGACTATTGTTATTGCTACTTCATTAACTAATTCCATGTGTGTTATTTTATAGCTTCAAAATCCCCAGTATTGTTGTAGAATGTAGAGAGAAAAAAAATCAGTAAACAAAAAACAAAGAAATTTGCAAGTGATCCCAATCTTCTGAACGGTAATGAAGATTACGGTTATATAAACCTCTTAGACTGTGGGTTTGCTAGTTTATATAGATTATGGTTATATAAACCAGAGTGGGAGATATTAGACCAAGTTTATACTAGTTTATATACATAGATTGCGGTTATATAAACCAGAAAGACGTTAAACTGAGTTTATACAGGTTACAATTATATAAACCTGAGCCAGACTTTAGACTAAGCTTATCCTAGTTTATATACAGCTCTGAAAAAAAAAAAAAAAAAAAAAAATCACAGACCACCTCAAAATAATATTTTTTTTTTCTTTCAACATTTATTTTGAACGTTAAACATTTATGTTGTTTTCTTTTTCTTATAGGTGCATGTACTGTTGAAAGTTTTAATTAATTTTTTTGTGAACTGCTGAAGATATTTCTCCTAAATTCAAAATATAATTATTGTTATTTAGAGTGTATATTTAAAGGAAATTTGGTCATCACTACACATCAAAGTAACCCAAGTTCATGCAGTTTTTGCAAAACTTTAAGAATGCAAAAAAAAAAAACAAGAAAATGCTAATATTTTGTAAACAAATTGTGTTCATGCTTTGGATAAATAGCATTAAGAAATCAGTATTGGGTGGAATAATAACCCCGATGTGTAATTACAGCTTTCATGCATGTTGTCTCTCCACAAGCTTTTCACATTGCTGTTGGGTAACTTTACACCACTCTTTTTGCAAAAAAGCAAACAGCTCAGCTTTGCTTGATGGTTTGTGACCCTCCGTTTTGCTCTGGATGACATTCCAGAAGTTTACTGGAGTAAATTGTAGTGCTCTCTTTTTTTTCTAGAGCTGTTGTGGTTTAATAAACCTAACATATATGCTGGACTGGGTTTATCATAGTTTATATAGATTCCAGTTAAATAAACCTGAGAGAGACTAAAATAGGTTTACCATTGTATATATAGACTGCAGTTATATAGTTATATAGTTATATATAGACTGAGTTTATACTAGTTTTTACAGGTTACAGCTACGTTTAATGTTTCACTTGTATTTCATAAGGTTTTGCCAGCGGTGGTACAGTGCAACGGGGGGGGGGGGGGGGGGGGGGAGTAATTATTTATTAAAGAAAATTATGATGATTTTTATAATAATGCAAAACCACAAGCGGGGCTGAATGACAACGACATCTGCTGACGCAGTAGCATGTTCTCAAAATGTTTTAATTTTATGGTCATTCAGTTTCATTTATTTCAGTTAATAAATCTACTACAAATTAAAGAACACAAAATATGACACAAAACCCTACATGCGTAGCTTTTCTAATTCCACGTGATAAAATCTAAAAAGGCTCACTGTGTTAACGATTACTTTGCTTAAATTAAATCCTAATGAGATTTAATTTAATTTCAATTCTACATTTGTACTGTAATTTTAGTACTGTGATTAGGAATTTGTTTAACTACGATGTTTCACTTGGTTTTATCCGCTATTACGTGCTGCTCTAAAGGAGCTGCGGCTCATTAATCCTTGAGAGAATGAACTAAAGCCCGAGGCATCGGTCTATAGTTATACAGCGCCACTCAGTGATAAAAGCCAGCAAACGCATACCGTCGCCGTGAGGTGCGGCGAGAAAACTAGAATACTGCTCGTCGCACATCTGTAAACCGAGATTTCACAAATTACTGGCCGCTGTCGTTGTGTCGCGGCGGTGAGCGCGGCGATAATAGACATTCCCCTCTTCACACCTCTGTATATAAACATGTGAGAGACGTTGCGGCTATATTAACCAAAGAGAGGCTGGACTAGGTTTAAACTAGTTTACACACGTGGACAACATTGTTGGTACCCTTCGGTCAATGAAAGAAAAACACTCAATGGTCACATAAATAACTTTAATCTGACAAAAGTAATAATTTAAAAAAATTCTATGAATGTTAACCAATGAAAGTCAGACATTGCTTTTCAACCATGCTTCAACAGAATTATTTAAAAAAATAAACTCATGGAACAGGCCTGGACAAAAATGATGGTACCCCTAGAAAATACTGAAAATAATGTGACCAAAGGGACATGTTAATTCAAGGTGTGTCCACTAATTAGCATCATAGGTGTCTAAAATCTTCTACAATCTTGTAATCAATCAGTCAGTGGGCCTATATATAGGGCTCCAGGTAGTCATTGTATTGTTTGGTGACATGGTGAGTACCACACTCAACATGGACCAGAGGAAGCGAAGGAAAGAGTTGTCTCAGGAGATTCGAAAGAAATTATAGACAAGCATGTTAAAGGTAAAGGCTATAAGACCATTTCCAAGCAGCTAGATGTTCCTGTGACTACAGTTGCACATATTATTCAGAAATTTAAGATCCATGGGTCTGTAGCCAACCTCCCTGGACGTGGCCAAAGGAGGAAAATTGATGACAAATCAAAGAGACGGATAATCTGAATGGTAACAAAAGAGCCTAGAAAGACTTCTAAAGAGATCCAAGGTGAACTTCATGCTCAAGGAACATCAGTGTCAGATCGCACCATCCGTCTTTGTTTGAGCCAAAGTGGACTACATGGGAGACGACCAAGGAGGACACCATTGTTGAAAACAAATCATCAAAAAGCCAGACTGGAATATGCCAAACTACATGTTGACAAGCCACAAAGCTTCTGGGAGAATGTCCTATGGAAAGATGAGACAAAAATGGAACTTTTTGCCAAGGCACATCAGCTCTATGTTCACAGACGGAAAAATGAAGCATATCAAGAAAAGAACCCCTACTGTGAAAGATGGAGGAGGCTTTGTTATGTTCTGGGGCTGCTTTGCTGCATCTGGCACAGGGTGTCTTGAATCTGTGCAGGGTACAATGAAATCTCAAGACTATCAAGGGATTCTAGAGAGAAATGTGCTGGCCAGTGTCAGAAAGCTGGGTCTCAGTCGCAGGTCATGGGTCTTGCAACAGGACAATGACCCAAAACACACAGCTAAATACACCCAAGAATGGCTAAGAGGAAAACATTGGACTATTCTAAAGTGGCCTTCCATGGCCAATCCTATTGAGCATCTTTGGAAGGAGCTGAAACATGCTGTCTGGAAAAGGCACCCTACAAACCGGAAACAACTGGAGCAGCTTGCTCATGAAGAGTGGGCCAAAATACCTGCAGAGAGGTGCAGAAGTCTCATTGACAGTTACAGGAATCGTTTGATTGCAGTGATTGCCTCAAAAGGTTGTGCAACAAACTATTAAGTTAGGGGTACCATCATTTTTGTCCAGGCCTGTTCCATGAGTTCATTTTTTTTATAATTCCATTGAAGCATGGTTGAAAAGCAATGTCTGACTTTAATTGGTTAACATTCATAGAATTCTTATTTATTATTACTTTTGTCAGATTAAAGTTATTTTTGTGACCATTGTGAGTTTTTCTTTCATTGACCGAAGGGTACCAACAATTTTGTCCATGTGTGTATATAGATTATAGTTTTATAAACCTGAGACATATGGTTTATTTAGGTTACATTATATAAACTAGGGAGTGACTGTAGACTGGGGTTATGCTTTGATACACAGGTTAATGTTTATAGACTATAGGTGATGCTCATACAGACCTGAGAGATGTTGGACTGCGTTTTTTCCGTGTTGTCGTTCTCATTGTCGTTCTTGTCGTTCAAAAGTCCCTGTACTTGATACTCCAGCACGTAGCTGTCGATGAATCGCTCCAGCTCTTCGATCTCCTGTGAGCGTGTGCTTCCCGCCTCGGACGACGCCGACGCCACCGACGAGCTCTCCATGGCAACTGAGGGGAGGGAAGGAACGAGGGGACGGGGCTGTGGACATACATCAGAAAAAGAAGGCAGGGTTTGTTAGTTTATGCTAGCTTTTTAGTGAGCTAGATTTCTACACACATTTCTACATTTCCATGCTTCAGCATGAGGACTTCTCAGCTGAGCATCTCGTCTCTTCAACAGGTTTCTAGAGGGAAAGTGAGTAGGTAACATTAACCAGATATAGATGAACGTCAAACATCTTTAAAGAATGTTTCTGAGTGGACATATTTCTCCAACAGAGCTGTAGTTTGGGAAAATGTTGGGAACGTGTCACATCACCGCTGTCTGGAATCATGTTGTGATAGACGGGCTGATACTCGAGCAGCGTTATCACGACTCCCAGGTGGTTTTACAGTTTATTTGCAGCTGGTTCACCGCCTCACAACAGTTAACAGCCCTAGTCTGACATTCAGCGTTTTATTTATAACCTCAGCTCGCACTCTTCCTTCCTTTCTTCTTCTCCATTCCAGTCTGTACCGTGTCCCGTGTTATTATATATCCACAGAGAGACTTTAATTATCTGTAAGATTCTGCTTCAGTCCTAGCAAAGCAAATCGGGGGGAGGGGGGGGGGGGGGTGCTATTAAATGCCCTTCCATGAAAGTAGTGTCAGGTTCAAGGGTTTATTTACTTAAACCTTACATCCATATAACATCATTGTACTTCCTGGTTCTCCTTTTAAAAAAAAAAAAAAAAAAACTAAAAAAGGCCCCTAGGAGGTGTGACAATCAGCACTAGTGACGAGGAAACGCTTGGTCCCAGACAGATGTTTGCTGCTCCCTCGGTCCCTCGTTTGCTGCTAAGAGTGGAAAAAGGAAGTGCGACTGTGGCGTTGTCACGAGTCATATCCTGTACATTCTGTGTTTCAAACACATGGACCTCTGAATAACCGCTAAATCTCAACAGGCTTTAGCAGCAGATCAACATGAACCTGTGATTCTTTTTTTTCCTTTCTTTCTTGAAGCTGGATCTACGTTCAAAGCTTAAGTGAACGTAATCGAAGATGTCTGACCAATCAGGATTAAGAACGCAACGGTGCTGGGTTTAAAACTGAAGTACCGTTGTAACATGCTTCTGTTTCTTTGTGAGGACCTTCCGTTAACGTTGCTACTTAATGCTAAGCACACGGATATAAACTAAACCTAGACTTACCACACTCCTCAAAATGAAAGATTTTGGTTCTTGCTTATATATGTTTTTATTTTAAATAAAATTTATTATTTCCTGAGGACCAGGTAGTTTTGAGGACATATGGCTCTAACCCACCATTGTGGTTGTTTTTGGTCCTCACAAAAGTTTTCGTTTATACACACACAAACACGCATCTGTGGAATATGATACGATGCAGGCTTTCCGACAGGAGTGATTACTCTTGACTGAGTGCTTTAAAACACAATATAGCACTCGTGGCTTGGCATCGAGACCAGCTTTTATCCGACTCCATTTAAGGTCTGTATAAACCTGTGCCATCAGTGAGAGCAATAACGAAACGCAAGTCTTTTTTTTTTTTTTTTTTTTTTTTTTTGGATTTTTCCCCGATTTTCTCCCTAATTTAGTCGTGTTCAATTCCTCCCCGTCACTAGGGGGCTCCCACATTAAGGCTACTACTACCACTCAGCCGGGAGGGCCGAAGACTATCACGTGTTTCCTCCGAACCACGTGACGCCAGCCGACCGCATCTTTTCGAACTGCTCGCTCGCGCACCGTTGGGGGCGGCGTAACACACTCGGAGGACAGCGCTATCCGCTCCCTCCGTTGCGCGAGCTCACAGACGCCCCTGACTGGCTGTAGAGCCGTGATTAATGTAGGAGCACTAAGTACCTCTCATCCCTCCCCTCTGAGAGAGCTCGGCCAATCAGCTCTCTCTAGACCTCTGGCTGCGAGAGGTTACAGCACCACCCGGGATTCGAACTGGCGATCTCCGGATGATAGGGCGAGCGCTTTAACCACTGCGCCACTCGGAGGCCCCCACGAAACGCAAGTCTGCGCGATTCGCTTCATTACGACTTACTCAACCTCCGTCACACATGAAACTTGAATTTCTTCTCAGGTTTATCGGCGTCTCGCTGCGCTTTTCTAAAACCATCCACGATACAAAGATAAACATTCACATCTCCGTCATGTCGCTCTGTTGAACATGACTGGACACATCACATCACCTCGGAATCTGAAGAATCCCACATGATATGGATCGTTCTACAAAGTGTGCTGTGATCATCTCTAAAATCTGCACTCTGTAATAACACCGATGTGCCGTACACTTTCGTGTTATGACTATACTTCATGTTTCACTCACAGCTGCCGTCATTCCAAAACACCACATCTGTACACTTTTATAGTTAAATATTTTTTAAAGATATTTCTCGGTATACAAATAGACTTCGCACATTCTGTGTAACTTTTATATTTCATACATTTCTATTTTATCATCAATTCAGTAAATATGTACATTTACTTTTGTAAATTTTACATATTTTTTCCCCCCAAATTGTAAAAATTGTATTTTTAGTTTAATTGTATTCTGTAGTGTAATCTATTAATTCTATCCTGTCTTCCCTCTTTATACCTTCTTGTGTACTGTTGCGTACGTGACAGACAAAAATAAAGAATTTGCATACAGAATTGTAAATTTGACTACACTCTGTTGTTCATTCACTCTCCCCTCCTCCGCGAGTTCGATATATAAAAATGCGAATGAGGAAATACATTTTTGCAGCATTCATTAATGCAGATCAGTCGAAAAAACTTACAGGTTCAGATCTACTTTTACCATCTAATAGGTTCACTTTTTTTAAAAAGTTTTTTTTTTTTTTTTAAAGCGGCTGTTGTAGAAAAACGTCCAGGGGATGGCGCTTGACCTGATCTAACTCCTTCCATACTCAGACCCGCAATCACTGAACCATCACCGTGAACTACACCTCACACTAAAAACTTCCAACGTGAAACACACCGAGCTGGACTTTTGGTTCGACTACAGTAGGAGGAGCTACATTATATCTGACTCCACCCCCAACCCTTTGTTGTTTTGACTTTTCCCACGCAGAAGGAAATGGATCATGCCTGGCTCCAACCAATGGACTTTAAGTCCGACTCCACCCCCTAAACTTTTTGTTTATGTTTTGTTTATATCTCAGTAGCAGGAGCTGAATCATGTCCGACTCCGCTGGACTTTTGGTTGAACTACATCCAAGTAAGTAGTGGGACGTGTCCGGCTCCACCACCCGAACCACCTGAACAGGAGCAGCTAGACCAGGGGTGGGCAATTATTTTTCCCCAGGGGCCAAATGAGAAGCAGAAAATATTGTAGAGGGCCGGATGCTTCGTCTCGTAATGCCGACTCACATTGTACTCCATAAATACGACGACCTGCTCTCCACAAACTAAACACAACGGTTTACCTCCGACTTCAGTAAATAAATATATAGTAGTCCATATTTTCTTGAAACCACAGCCTTCAGAGTCCACCTTTCTTTTTTAGGCATGTGCAAACATTTTGAAGGATTACCATTACAATGACTTTGCAACAAGTCCGAGTGCATGTGATTAGCACAGAGTACCTGTAATTAAACGACGCACACACACAGTAAACAGGTTTCAACGTAAACGCACTGCTGTTTCAGTCCATGCATTATGCAAAATTTTGAAAGTAGGTTTTATTTTCTTAATTCCACAGCAACCTTTCGCGGGCCAGTCAGAGTCGGGCCGCAAGCCGTATTTGGCCGCCGTGCCTTAAAATGCCCGGGTCTGAGCTAGACCATATCCCCATAACTACGTTCATAACCCATTAAGCTTTTGCTGCGACTACACCCAAGTAGGAGGAGCTGGGTCTTGTCCAACTCCATTATTTTGGACTTTTACCAAGAAAAAAAAAAAAAGAAGAAGTGCATCATGTTCGACTCCATCCTTGAAGTTTTGGTACATCTGATTACGAGTAGCTGGATCTTGCCTAACTCCACCCCCTGGACTTTTGGTTCAAATAAACCCAAGCAGGAGAAGCTGGATCATATAAGACTCCACCCCTTGTACCTTTGACTTGAATATACCAGAGGATGAGGAAGAGGCGGACCATGTCTGACTCCACCCCCCCCCCCCCCTTGTCTTTCGGGTTAATTATAACCAAGTAGAAGGACATCTGGTTCTCCAACAAGAAAGACTTATTTCTGCTAATTATTTTCAATAAAGTTTTGCAGAATTCCACACACCTGAGCATGCATGTTGAATTACACGCTGATTACTTAAGGACAGAGTGAGCACTTAGTGAGTACTGCCACAAATGGTCACATGGACACGTCCTAATTAACGCGTCTAACCGGAATCTTCATCATCCGGCTAGCGTGAAGGACGACATTTAACATTTGAACATGATGAAAACAGAAATGAGCGCTTATGATGTTTGTATCCTGATCCAAGTAAAACCCAACATTTCCCAGAAATCTCCAATGGATTTCCTCTTCACACTGTTTACACTCTACGTTAAGGCCTAAAACAAAGAGAACGCTGTAACAAACACGACCAGGAGGATCAGCTGTGAAAAATGCTTGTGTTTGGCTTGCAAAATTTGCGCTGGATTTTGTTTTACTCCTCTTCACTTTTTACAATTCCGCTTCATGTCCGCGATATCTCACTGCGTTACATGTTTACTCTTAGTGAAGCAGTGCAACACAAGACGTGATCTCAAACAAGACACGCAGTGGGATCAGTCGCTCGGTAAACCTCCTGAGCAAGCCAAGAACCCGAAATCAAATAAATAACGTTCAATAAACACAAAATTAACATGGGAGGCGTTGGGCTTTGACGTAAATTCTCACTTTGACACTTCTGAATCGCCAACCTCACACTTCTGTAAGAACCCCCGGGCGGTGTATTGATCAGCAGCAGCGTGCTCGGTCGTGACTACGTCGGCTTGTTGCCCTGGAAACGGCCTTCACGCACGTACATCATAGGCACGCATGCCAGACAACAAACCCCTGTTTGGTTTGATCACATAAAATACCTGGAAATATCGTTCCTCCTATGACATGAGGCATCAAAACAAGTAAGAGTATCTTGCGTCTGGATGAGAGTTTAAAGGGTCATGTGATGAGAGCAAGACAGGAAGAGAGAGACGCTTAACACGTGAAGAAGTCAACAACTTGTTCTGCTTCGTGGAAAAAGCAGAAGTTGTAGTAAATGTGTGATGTGATGACCGATGGATGGATACACACACACACACACACACACACACACACACACACACACACACACACACACAAAGTGTGTAACAACAGCGCTGTTGTTTTCAGATGACGTGCGCAGTGATGGGGAGTTCGGCGTCTCACTGGTCTCCACGTCTACAGTATTGTTTTGTCCGTACCAATGTGAGGCGTCTCTGAAACGATGATTCCTCAGGGAGCTGTGTAATGAAATCTCTCATATGTACATCGTGTTGAGTTGGTGACAGAGGAGCTTAAGGCATGATGATGAGGAGAGGAGAGTATTGGGGGGGGGGGGGGGGGGGGGGGGGGAGTCACCCTGGAAGAGGCCACATCCACCAGAATAGAAAAAAAGTTTGATTATAGGATAAAGCTGATCAGCTGGAAGGATGTCAGGTTCATATGATCTGAGGAGAAACATGAACGGAGAAATGCGACAAGGAACAAAAAGATTTGATGGGTTTCTTAAGGGCGATGAGATTAGAAATAAAAGAAGCTGAGGGAGATCAATATTCGGTCAATGAAAGAAAAACTCACAAATGGTCACATAAATAACTTTAATCTGACAAAAGTAAAAAAAATAAAAAAAATTCATGTTAACCAATGAAAGTCAGACATTGCTTTTCAACCATGCTTCAACAGAATTATTAAAAAAAATAAACTCATGGAACAGGCCTGGACAAAAATGATGGTACCCCTAGAAAATACTGAAAATAATGCGACCAAAGGGACATGTTAATTCAAGGTGTGTCCACTAATTAGCATCACAGGTGTCTACAATCTTGTAATCAGTCAGTGGGCCTATATATAGAGCTCCAGGTAGTCACTGTGTTGTTTGGTGACATGGTATCTACCACACTCAACATGGACCAGAGAAAGCGAAGGAAAGAGTTGTCTCAGGAGATTCGAAAGAAAATTATAGACAAGCATGTTAAAGGTAAAGGCTATAAGACCATTTCCAAGCAGCTAGATGTTCCTGTGACTACAGTTGCACATATTATTCAGAAATTTAAGATCCATGGGACTGTAGCCAACCTCCCTGAACGTGGCCAAAGGAGGAAAGTTGATGACAAATCAAAGAGACGGATAATCTGAATGGTAACAAAAGAGCCCAGAAAGACTTCTAAAGAGATCCAAGATGAACTTCATGCTCAAGGAACATCAGTGTCAGATCACACCATCCGTCGTTGTTTGAGCCAAAGTGGACTACATGGGAGACGACCAAGGAGGACACCATTGTTGAAAACAAATCATAAAAACGCCAGACTGGAATATGCCAAATTACATGTTGACAAGCCACAAAGCTTCTGGGAGAATGTCCTATTGACAGATGAGACAAAAATGGAACTTTTTGCTAAGGCAAATTTTGCTAATTATACTTGAAGCATATCAAGAAAAGAACACTGTCCCTACTGTGAAACATGGAGGAGGCTCTGTTATGTTCTGGGGCTGCTTTGCTGCATCTGGCACAGGGTGTCTTGAATCTGTGCAGGGTACAATGAAATCTCAAGACTATCAAGGGATTCTAGAGAGAAATGTGCTGGCCAGTGTCAGAAAGCTGGATCTCAGTCGCAGGTCATGGGTCTTGCAATAGGACAATGACCCAAAACACAGCTAAAAACACACAAGAATGGCTAAGAGGAAAACATTGGACTATTCTAAAGTGGCCTTCTATGAGCCCTGACCTCAATCCTATTGAGCATCTTTGGAAGGAGCTGAAACATGCTGTGTGGAAAAGGCACCCTTCAAACCGGAAACAAGTGGAGCAGCTTGCTCATGAGGAGTGGGCCAAAATACCTGCAGAGAGGTGCAGAAGTCTCATTGACAGTTACAGGAATTGTTTGATTGCAGTGATTGCCTCTAAAGGTTGTGCAACAAACTATTAAGTACTACCTGGAGCCCTATATATAGGCCCACTGACTGATTGATTACAAGATTGTAGAAGATTTTAGACACCTATAATGCTAATTAGTGGACACACCTTGAATTAACATGTCCCTTTGGTCACATTATTTTCAGTATTTTCTAGGGGTACCATCATTTTTGTCCAGGCCTGTTCCATGAGTTCATTTTTCTAAATAATTCCGTTGAAGCATGATTGAAAAGCAATGTCTGACTTTCATTGGTTAACATTCATAGAATTCTTATTTATTATTAATTTTGTCAAATTAAAGTTATTTCTGTGACCATTGTGAGTTTTTCTTTCATTGACCGAAGGGTACCAACAATTTTGTCCACGTGTGTGTGTGTGTGTGTGTGTGTATATATATATATAAAAAATATTTATTAAAAGTTTAAACATCAGCTGCCAAAAATAACAACAGTTTTGTGCTTCAAAAAATACAAATTTCAACCAATAAATAAATAAATAAAGACCTCTCCCATTTTGAAGCGGTATAAAAAAATATTTAAGCTATCCAGAAAAAATAATTATATATCTCTGAAAAGTAGATAAACAATTTTGTTTTAATAGGTTTTAAAAATCATATCAGACAAATGGCAGCTGTCGTTGCCGAAGACGTTCCCGAAAGACCTTCCATCACTTTCCGGGTCACATCAGGCGGAATGGCATCCGTTTAATGTCTGATCATTTCCTTCAAATACTCAAGAGATCGAGGACGATGTTTGAAAACTTTTTCCTTTAGGTATCCACAAAAAGAAAAAAAAGTCACATGGGCTTAAATTGTGTAACCATTCTGGCCACACCACGCCTTCTTCCCTTAAGGAGATCAAACGTCCAGGAAACATTTCCCTCAACATGTGTTGAGCTGTGGCCCCGCCCCTGTTGAAACCACACATGTCCTGTATCCACATCGTCAAATCTGGGGCGCGGAAAGGTCTCCAACGGTTACTGCTGCACCACCTCCCTCAAACAAGTACGGGCTGATCACTCCAAAGTTGTTGTACGTGAAGTTTGTGAAGGTCATGTTCGGCGCGGTAGTGAAAACAGTCCGCTTGTTTACGGCTCCACTGATATGGATGTGACTTGATATGACGAGTGCCATGGCATGCTTTCGAGCGGCTCGCCTTGGCGGTTGCTGATTGGATGCTCCTACTGCTTCCACATTTTCTGGTGTTCTAACGCTCCTCGGTCTGCCAGATGATTTTGTTTTTGTGGTGGTTCCAGCCGCGTGAAGGTTAAATATCCATATTAAAATCATTTTCTGATGTGGTACGGATGCGCCTCAACCGAGCACGAGGTGTGTATGGAACGCTCTATGCGTCGTCACGGATGTTCTCATAATACACTTAAATAACAAAGCCCCGATGTTCACCGGCCCAACACATGATGGTAACATGATAAGTCTAACCTACCGAATCAGACCTACCCCACCAAGGAGCCACCTTTCTACCACCACGACTACAGCCCGCACAGTGCCACTTCAAAATGTGGGAGATCTTTAAGCCCCACCCTGTAGAAAACTTTTGTTTTGTCATTTTTGTTTAGATTTTTTTTTATTCAGATCTAAAATGTGTCAAATTATTAAATTAAACATTTTTTTAAAACTGCTTCACATTTTTCTGCTTCACATCTTAGGTGAATTCAGTTAGTTTACAATTACTTCTATTCATTTCTGTTAATTAATCAATAAATTATATTTTTTTAAATAATCGCAACATGACCATGATATCTCAAAAAACCTGAAACATAACATGTGATATCATTTATTACATCATCTTATGTCCCAGCTCTTGTATCTATTCATAACAAACACGAGACAGTCGGTACAGTAATTAAAAGCACAGCCGTGTTTAGACTCTCACACACACACACTCGGCATTGTGTGTTTATTCACGTGAACGCAAGTCCATTATGTTCACACAATGTCTGGAATGCCACTGAGAGGCTTGCCGGTCGCTCCGGTGTGTGTGTGTCGGTATGTGTTTACATGTTGAATTTAAACATAGATTCTAATTCTAAACAATAAATTCTTGAAGAAAATCTCGACTTTCAAGGTGAGCGTATAAAGCTCCTTAAAGGAAGAAAGCACCCGCGGACATGCTGCTGGAGGAAAATAATCAGCGACTCCGTGACTTCCCGAAGTGTTCTATTCATTTACACCACAGCAGATTTTCAACAATTACAAATAAATCATACTTTATTTTTATATCCTTTTATCCGAGATACACTGTTCCAGCGTTCACATTGTACACTGGAGACTCCTTCCATAACATGTAAGAAATTCTCTCCTTACAGAAAACTTAAATCAAGCAGGACTTTCCTGAAGCCTGAGCGACTTCTCCGTGCTCCAGCTGTGTGTTCAGACACAGATTAATAGCCCGTAGATACCGACTGCCTGAGTTCTCGCGTTTCAGTGGAGCCGCCGCTTAACACCAACCACATCACTCACTTAGAGATCACTACAGGGCCGCTATCATTATAGCGCTTAATATCTTTACATCACAGCTGGCCTGCGTGGTTTCACAGAACGCACACTACATCGTGCAGCTCGTTCTCCCGGCCACAAGGAATAACGTTATAAAAAACAAAATAAAAAAAACTATCTGGACAAAGTTAAAGGTGAACCAATAGACGGTGAATCTCAGATGACAAGGTTTTTTTTTTGTCAGTGTAAACACCTATGTAACAGGTGTGGGCGTGGCTTAGTGAGAGTCTGCAGGTCAGGAAGTTGATATGGG
>CM059212.1:29272169-29329669 GCA_030347435.1 Clarias fuscus
AAAGTTTGCATTTGAGGTGTTAAAATGGTGTCGTTCCTCAATTATCCTGCAGGTGGTGCACTCTTAACTGAAAAGACATCAGATTGTGAAGGGCTTTCAAATTCAAAAATTAAACATTTGCTTTGAACATTAATATGAAGTTATGTAAAACATATTATAAATATTATAATACAGATACATCCACTGTAATGCAGATACATCCATCTTTTATGTTTTTTTATATATATGCATGGTTTTTTGTGAGTGTGTGTAAGTATACTTAGTAATGAGTAGCAAAACATAAATGTAAATGTATATATCTTTATTAAAATGTCAAAAGTTTTTAAAAAGTTTGTGTATGTGTGTTTTATGAACAGTATGTTTGTAATGTGGCACGCAGGTGACTTGACCAGAAATTCATAAAAACAAATAAGTAAAAATATGTTATAATAATAATAATAATAATAATAATAATAATAATAAAATTATCCTTGTTGCAAATATAAATCCTTTTAACACCATACAAATTTTTAAAATAAAAAAACATGTACAAATATTCCTTAAATGATTATAGATCAAATATTGACAAATCATCACATTTCTATCATTTTCTTTTTCTGGCTTTATTTTGTGCTGCAATATGGCGCCCCCTGGTGGCTGTTGTTTTTCTCTCTTGGTTATCTTTTCTGCTTGAGCCCCCTAGTGGCCACAAAACTATCAGCAGATGCTTCATTCCAATAAAAACATTTAAAATGACTGGTTTTAATGCTTTAATTACTATTTAACATAATTTGCAATAGTAGACTACTAACATAACTGTGTTATTGAGTTCATGCACTAATGTAATTTGTAGTTGATAAATTTGTAGGGGAAAACAGGACACTTACATTACATACAGCCCTATTTGGACGGCATCCTCTCTCTCTCTCTCACTCACTTTCATTTCTCACTCCTTTCATTTCTTTCATCAAGATCAAAACTCTTAGATATTCATATCCATGTGGGGACATTTTGTTTCAAACAAGGTATAAAAACACAGACCTCAGATCCACACCCTGACACACACACTTTTGCTGTGAAGGTCACAGAGGCGGATGTCTCTCTCTCTAACACTCTGCAGTTGATTTTCGCATTTTTTTCAATAACTTTTCATATCTACAACAACGGTGCTACAGAGCCACACACACACACACACAGAAACAGTTTCAAGTCTCATAAGCATGCATGAACACACACACACACAGTCAGAAGTCTCCTGAAGTTCCACACTCTCCAGATGGCTGTAACACTTTAGCTGTCGCTGTCAGAGACTAATTAATCTTCCTGGTGAGAGCCATCTTCCCGTGGACTTCCAGCACCTAGCCACAGCTCCCACCCTCCTCTTTCTTCATCCCTCCATCCTTCCCCTCACTTCCTCTCACCCACACTGGAGTACCTGACACCAACACAGTCCTCTACACTCTCTCTCTCTCTCTCTCTCTCTCTCACTCACACACACACACACACCTGAAAGCAGCACCCTCTCTTTCTCTAAAACGCATGTCTTAAAAGCGCTAGCTCGTCTCGGATGGCTAATCCTGATGATGTAACATGAAGCTGGGGCAGAACTGTTACACCTCACCGAAACACTTTTAAAATGACGAATTTATCTTTAGTTATGTATTTTAAAAAAACTCATGACACACACACACACACACACAAAAACGCTCATGCTCATGTATTTTCCACCAACACGCCATCTAAGCTAGTCAGATAGCTAATGTGGCTAATGTTACTCTTAAACAAAAATCTCCATTCTTATTAATAACGGTGATTTGTCTTTCTTTGGCTGGTGTTTAATAAATGGATGAACTGATTGAGATTGAGACACTACACTAGGTGTTTGTGTTAAGCCTGCTATAAATGTAAGCTAACGTACTAGTGAGTAAGTAGCCGGCTAGCTTCTGTGTTTGCGGGTTATTCATAACACTTTGACAGACAGTACGAGTGTAGAGACGTTCCTGAGATGTTTTGAGTCGATTTGGGGAAATTAAGACATTTATATACGGAGTCGGTGGCTTTGCACCTCCACTGGCGAGGGTTCGATTCCCGTCTCCGTGTGCATTGGGTTGGCATGCTCTCCCCGTGCTCGGCGGGTTTCCACTGGGTACTCCGGTTTCCTCACAAAGGCCAAAGACATGCAGTTTAGCCTAATTCCCAAATTGCCCGTAGTGTGTGATAGAGTGTGTGAGTGTGAATATACAGTATGTGTGTGTGTGTATGTGTGTGTGTGTGCCCAGCAATGGATTGGCACCCCGTCAAGGCTGTACTTTACCTTGTGACCTACAGTAAGTCTCCTTGGATAGGATCCAGGCCCCCTGCGTCCCTGAATACAGCATGAAGCAGTATAGACGAGTGAGTGAGTGAGTGAGTGATTCTGAAGAAGTAATTAAATTTAGTAATAATGTAACAAAATTCCTGAGAGACTAATTATTTAATAATTAGGAATTAGCTGAAGGTGGGAGGATGGCTTAGTAGGTTGTGGGTTTGAATCTCACTTCCGGTCCTGTATGCATTGATTTTGCATGTTCTTGCCTCGAGTGCTTGTGCCCTATGTTAGGTTGGCACCCCATCTAGGTTGTACCCTACCTTGTGCCCCTGTGATCTGCTCCAGGCCCCCATGACACCTACTTAAGATAAGCAGTTTGCCTAAGATAATGTACTATAGCAGATAAATATGCCCTTATTTCTCATATACATTAAATCACAGTGAAATTCTTTCTTAACATACTGTATGCCAGGGGAACAAAGCGGGGTACACCCTAGATGGGATGCCAACCTAACATTGGGCACATCTAAGCACCATGGGCAATCTAGAATGTGCGCCATACGTGGGGTGAGCCATGATACGGGTTAACAACGCGCCAGTGGCATCTTGGTGGAGCTAGGGCTTGAACCTCTGACCTTCTGATCAGAACCCTTAATCCCTTGAGTTACCCTTGCGTAATTAGTTGCAAGGTTAATACAGCCGAAGGAATGATAATAATTTTGATGACAGCTGTTCTGTATAGTCATGAATTTTGGTTAAAATAAGATTTAAGAAAATCTTATTTTAAGAAAATCTTATTTTATTTGATTTATTATTTTTTCCTCATTTATGACCTTTGCCTTTCTATTGCATAACAACTGTGAGCAACTGTAACCAAGAATAAGCAGTTTCCCTCTGGGATTAATAAAGTTCTTTGAATCTTGTATGGTGAAGAAGATGGCTTTGTTTAACTAACCTACTGTAACTAACTGAAACAATCACTTACATTATAGCAGCTAAAAAAAAACTTCACTGACTTCTCTCTCTGTCTCTCTCTCTTGAAAAACTCACAGCTTTACTTCAACGGTCTACAAAGCACTGATACTGGAGACTCCATCCATTAAACATCATTTCCACTTCAACAATCGCACAGGATCTTACATTATGCGTCTACCATTCAAGTTCCAATTTGTGTACAGTACACTGTTACTATGGAAACTAATCTCAGAGATGCTGATATAGAAAATGAATCAACATTGTCTGACCGATTAAAATCAGGAACGCAACAGCCTTGTGGTGTACGAGTGCCGGAGCAGACAAGCATGTTCTAGTGCATTAACAGTGAGCAGTTGTGTTTCACAGTCAAGGCTCTGGGTTACTGATCGGGAGGTTGGGGGTTCGAATCTCAACATCACAAAACTGTTAGTGTTGATTGCTTGAGTAGGACACTTAACTTTCTCTGCTTCAGGGCTGCCGTGTTATGTCTGACCTCAGCGTTTTAACAGAGATACTGTAAATTATCCGTGTTACTCGACATGTTTTTTTTTTTTTTTTCATATTCCAGCAATTAAATCCTTTTTCTTCTACGCTGGTACATTAGGTTAAGATTTTGTTAACAAAGCCATCTGCTAACAAGCATCAAAACAACCATATTAAAGCCTGCGTGTTGTACATCTGCCATCTGAGCGCTGTGTTTGTTTCGGCCTCGTTCCTGACAGTTTATTGTAATATTGTCTCATTAGCTGGGTGAGTCACATGGGCTCGGTGCCAGGCGGTGTGTGGGCAGCAGAACCACACGATTCGTCGGTTATTTTCAAGCGAACGTCAATGTGTTTCTTTCTAATTCTGTGATCCTGTTACCCTCGCTACTAAAGAAGACAGAGAACTAGCACATGTGGCCAAAGATAGAGCGTGAGATGGAGAGGGAAGGATGAGACGCAGGCTAAAAAAGAAACTGTTCAGAACGTGCCGTTCCAACAAACAGATTTTCAATTAGATCAGATTAAAAGAAGCGTTCGGAATAGATCTTGCGCTTGGTGCGAGGAAAGCGACGCTGAGAGGAGGAAAGTTTGCAGAAGCGAAAGGAAAGGAAAGAGCTGTTGGATGGGACGGTAGACGGTAATTAGTAAGAGAGGGCCAGCGTGATGATATTTCCGTCAGGCTGCGGCTTGCGCTTAAAAAAGGCCAAAACTTTAAACATGGAATTAGACAGCACGGCCCATTCGCTGCTCAAACCCGAGGAACTTCTCGCTCTGAGAGTCATGAAACACACTAATATACGGTAATGCACTGCGATATATACTGTACGTACTATATATAGCGTTCTACATTAGCCTCCCCTGACACCATCTCGCACGCTAACTCTGCGCGAACGTGTGAACATGCTATCACTCAATGTGTCCCAGTGTGTGAAAAAAATGAAAAGGGATTATTTCTAATATTTGAAAAGGAACAGGATGTGTGAAAATATAGATGCACTATAGTGTAGATCGATTTTCCGGAGACGTTGATTCTCCAAAGTTTAAACACACGTTTTTTTTTTTTTTTTTTTAATAAAAAGAAGAAAATCTAATATCAGCACCCCTGATGTGTAATTTACACTGTTTGACACCTCATTTCGAGGCTCGTCTTGTAACGTCTAACAAGACTGGAAACCTTCATGAGGACCTTGGACTCGCTCGTGCAAACATTTTCGGCCCGGGTTATATTCTTAGCTTTGTGCACGTGGACTCCCTTCTTCGTTTCAGACCACAGGTTTTAAGTAGGGTTCAGATCCGGTGACCGAAATGGTCATCGCAAAACATCGAGTTTGTGTCCTGTGTTTATTTAGAAGGTTTAACCTCCTGGTAGAGGCAACTACAAACACACTCCTCCAACCGAACATGAGTTTTGCGGCGGATCATGTATTTGTGGGCTCATGTCTATATGCTTTTGCTTCTGGTCTGTTTTCCTCTAGTGTAAAGGCCTCTTGTGGGTTAGCATTTTTATGATAATGCTAGTTCATACCCAGTGTTAGGGGACGATACTTTTTAAAGTAACTAATTACATTACAAAATTACTGTCTTCAAAAAGTGATCCGTTACATTACTGCGTTACTTTCTGATAAAAGTAACTAGTTCGAGTACTTTTCCATTGCAGAAAACGAAAACTCTTTTGTGCTTCCTCATGAATGTTGTTTTAGTCAAGACCTTTATAATTATTCTATCATCATCACTCAGTGAAGTTTGGCCCATAATCTGTTTCCATCTTTCCGCGCGTCGGTCCTCGCATAATCAAACCGCATAGGAGAGATAGGGGTATAACAGCAGGAATAACAGAGGGGGTGGGGTTATCGGGGGCGGTACTTGTAGAACGACTTTCAAACTCACACTAATGGATTGAGAATGACTGCTGTCTGGCTCATGGATGACATAAATTGTCTGAATAACGGATTTACATTTTTGAAAAAATAACTAAGTAACTGAGTACTTAAATGGCGCACCTAATGCGTTAGATTACTCGTTACATCAAAAATGTAATCCGAGTACACTACAAAGTTACAAAGTAACGCGTTACACTCAACACTGTTCATACCTGATGTTCGTCTGTGGGTTAGCCTTTTTTTTTTTTTTTTACTGCAGCACTAGTTTTTAAGCTACGTGGTTTACTACAACATTAGTTTGCGGGTTCGTTTGTTTATTATACTTCTTGCTAGTTCATGTTGTAGTCTGTTTGTAGGTTAGCTAATTTACTATAATGTTATTACTTAGTTGTGTGTATGGTGGCACGGTGATCAGCGCTGTCGCCTGAACACTTCCAGGGTTGAGAGTTCGATTCCCACCTCAGGGTCCGTGCGCATGCAGTTCTCCCAGTGCTTGGTGGGTTTCCTCCGGGTACTCCGGTTTCCTCCCACAGTCCAAAGACATCCAGATTTGAGTAATTAGTGTGTGAATGAGTGTGTGAATGTTACACACCGGAGGTTCGTAAAATGCGAATAAATGCAATGGCCTAGATGGATGGATGGATGAAATTCCAGTCTAGAGTCAAGTCTTAATCAGGGTTTGGACTAAAATATCTAAGAACCCAATTTCTTCAGTGGTTTGTCATGTGCAGTATTCAGGGGCACCTCTTGAAAACCTAATATGGTTGACTTCAACCCATTTGAAGAAACAAGCCCTGTTAATTACAAAACCATTTTAAAGAGGCCCGTGGAATCGTCCTTACTCAACCCCGCCCCATTTATTTCACCCCTCCATGCATGCAGTCCGATGCTGATGGTCTCACCTGTCCCCAAAACTCAAGGTCTTTACATATGTACTGTAAGGCTGGAAGTTCAAGAGTAGCATCTTGTTTGTTTGCTTGCTCTCACAGGAGGCAATGGTTGCTCAATGGTTAAGACTCTGTGTTACTGTTTAGACGGTCAGTGGGTCAAACCCCAGGACTGCCAAGATGCCACTGTGGGACGCAACGTAATCCACTACACTCCAGTATCATAACTGAGACTGTGCTCTTACCCCAGCATCCTAAAAAGCTGACATATGTTGGGATAAGGGGGGGATTTTACTATGCTGTAATGTCTACCTTCATCTTCTTTCATCTTTTTCCGTCTCACTGTATGCAAAGTGTTTATATTTTCCATATCCATTTTACTCATAATAAAAGAAGAAGAATAAAAGTTCTACGTTCTCGCTACAGAGGTGACTTTCCTACAGGAAGACTTCACAAAAATTAAATAACAGTGAACAAACACCTACTGTATACACTGTGTACAGCTTAAACACACACAGAGATGCTGTAAACATTTTCCGTATTGACACATTGTTTTATTCCAAAATTCTGCTTGCAAAATTATTGGCACCACCTACAATTAGCATCGTTAATTGCCCTGAAGAGAATAACAGCACTGAGTAATGTCTAACAATTCTGGAGTTAGTTAAGGGTTTCTGGAGTCTATAAATATATATTTTTTTATTTGTGTGTGTGTGGTCTTCCCTGTTTAATTCAGAATGATAGATAGAGAGACGGCACAGGTGTTGCTCAGTCAGGCGAACACACCTTCAGTAGGAATTTGTCTCTTTAGCCAGCAGGTGGGGACAGTAGGCCAGCCAGGCCATGTGTGTGAGTGTGTGTGTGTGTGTGTGTGTGTGTATCTGAGCAGACAGCCTGTCAGTGGTGGCGAGAGCTCGTTTTCTCACAGCTCTGCGCTCCTGCATTAGCATTCATCATCAAGTTCATCATATCCGAGCCTTAGGGGAAATTTCAGTTGGATCCAGTAGAGTGAAATAACTGGAAGCTACAGGGATAAACAGGTTGCTAATGGCTTCCCGTTTCAGTGGGTTGTTTTAATGGACTGTTCCACATGGGCAGGTAAAACCAGTCTGGGATCGTCACCAGTTAGCAGTTGAAAATAATTAGATGTTTACACCTGGTGTGACTTGTTTGATTTGCATGATTTGGCTTTTGCTTTAGAGATGGGACGCTTGGACAAAAGTCGCATCATTTATTCATTAGGGAAAAGCTGAAAAGCACAATAGGGTCCAGTCCAGGGTTTGATGTGCTCGTCTTAATGATCAAACAGCAAAGAAGGCAGAGTTACAACTAAACAACAAGGCTGGAGTGAAGATGTGTGCCAAAAACAAGAACTCATTTAAAGTTTTAGTTCTTTTTTTTTTGAAGAAGAAGAAGAAGAAGAACTTGAAAGATATCATAGACAATCACAGGGGGAAAAAAGAAAAAAAAAAGAACATTGTTCTTTTGTCTTATCGTTGGTTTCATTTCTGTTTTCTCAATCTTTCTCCTTTTTTTTTTTTTTTTTACAAATCACAGAAATCTTAACATGCGCTTCTTCTAATAAAAACAAACTTAACAATTATTGACAAAGTGGTTGACAAATTAATGGTTAAAAAAATTATTATAAGAACATGTTCTCAAATTATTTATTTATTTAAATATTTTTTTTTTGCAAATGGTCCATGTTTATTGGAAAAAATAAACACAAAGGCATCTATTACACAATTTTTTGTTTGTCACAATTAATCAGATGGCTCTCGAGTGTGTGTGTGTGTGTGTGTGTGTGTGTGTGTGTGTGTGTGTGTGTGTGTGTGTGTGTGTGTGTGTGTGTGTGTCTGTGTGTGTGTCTGTGTCTGTGTGTCTGTGTGTGTACTCAAAAAATTATTATTCTAAATTTTTTTTTTTAAAGATAATTTATGGAATGAATAAAAAGAAATGAGTTTTAGCCTGTAAAAATTCTTTGTAAAATGATAAATGTGTTTCAAATCATTTAATTTCTTTTAAAAAAGGATTTTTGAAAATACCTATTGGCCAATATATATAGGTGTGTGTACAAAAAAAGTCACTGTTATTTTGTCCTTTTTAACATTTTTGCAGTTTAAACAATCCAATGAGGTTTTTCCCCTATTGTGACCTCATATAATAAAATACCTCCTCTTCTCCAAGAGATGTTGCTCAGGGAGCATTAGAGGAGGAGTTTGAAAAACTAAAATGAAATTAAATTAAATTAAAAGTGCGTTCGCTGATGGGTATTGTAGCTGGATAATTAACTTTGGTAAGCTCTGAGACCTGTTAACTTGCTAAAGAAATATAAAATATAGGACCTTAAATTTTAAAATCTTTCAAATTCCAAAAAGATGAAGTCAACATGGCAAATACAATCACACTTAACCAGACACACACATGCCCATTGGATTTTCTTTAATAAAAAAATACATTAACCCATTTAAAGGGGTTTCTTTTTGTCATTCAGCATCCATGCTTATGACACAAGGACATAAAGGACACTCTTAAGTTCATTCATTCATTCATTCTTTCATTTACTATATTGCTTTATCCGCAGGGGCCTGAAACCTATTCCAGAAGACTTTGGGCATGAGCACTCACACACACACACACACACACACACACACACACACACACACACACACACACACACACACACACACACACACACACACACACACACTACAAGCAAAAAAATAAAATAAAATATATATATATATATATATATTATATATATATATATAAAACCTTGATACTGCTAGATAGATAGATAGATAGATACCTACCTTATTGATCTCAAAGGAAATTTCCAAAGAATTATAATTATATGATCTTAAATAATTATATAAAATGTAGGATTATAGTTCAGTAAAAAAAAAAGATTGTATTTGTATTTGTATAAGCTTTCATAGACGTCTAGTATTATATTAAATATGCAGTATTTTTAAACAAAGGAAAAAGAACCCAATAACTTTTCTTCTTCAGGAAGCAACTTTCTTGTGGAACCTTTTGTGTACCAAATATGTCATGGGGTAAATGGACCCTATGTACAGTTTACTGTATGTACAGAGTACAATTAATGTTTATTTCTTATCCTCTAATAGATAGATCATAAAACATTATGTTTCTGAAATTAAATTATTTGAAATTATGACTTTCTAAAAAAAAAAATTTAAATAAAGTTTTTAAGAAATATACACCTAGGTTAACCTGAATTATCATGAGGAATCACTTACTTATTTTCCAAACAAAGAAAATTCCTTTGTGTTTGTGGCGAGCCAGGTGCTGCTGTGGCTCTGGTTCTGAGCTCCCCCTGCTGGCTCAGTACAGTACTGCTGGGCCCGACCCCCTGCTGCGTGCTGCCGGTGCTGCTCGCTGGTTGAGCGTGAGTGTGCGAGTGTGTGAGTGTGTGAGTGAGCACCCGTTGAGTAGGTGGGTGAGCTGGAAGGGAGTGGGAGAGGTGGGAAGGGGGGCAGATGGACCGAGGAGAGAAGTTCGTGGAGGAGAGAGAAGGTGTCAGGTACTCAGGAAGGAAGGAGGCTGAAGAAGGACCACTCTTTCCAAACTCTTTGCAGAAAAAAAAAATCTAATGCAAACTCTGGCACATTATTTTTTTAATCGCTCCATCTGAGGGCCTTCAGAAGTCACAGATTAAACAGAGTCTTCCTGGTGCCATATTGCGGCGTGTTTAATTTCTCTTTAATTGACACCAGAGGCTGTTCCTGAGAGTGTGATTCTCACTTTGGGTTGCACGTCACTGGACGGTCTGGTTTTATTAGCGGTTTTGTGTTGTGGTCTTCGTCTGGACGTCTTGTAATGAATAGGTTTCGAGTCTGTATGTGTGTGTGTGTGTGTGTGTGTGTGTGTGTGTGTGTGTGTGTGTGTGTGTGTGTGTGTGTGTGTGTGTGTGTGTGTGTGTGTGTGTGAATGTCCCCACAAAGTTTGACTTGCGGGATAATTATTAGACGTATTCATGTAGATGTGTTAAATCCTCATTAGGATGCTTGTGTGTGTGTGTGTGTGTGTGTGTGTGTGTGTGTGTGTGTGTGTGTGTGTGTGTGTAGGAGGAGTGGGGTGTATGGTGGAATGTTTTCAGGTTTTTATCCTCATTTTATGAGCCAAATATCCACCATTGTAGGAAAAAACGATTTCCTTTTAAGGAAATGTGGAGGTCAGGGGTTACTTCTACTAATGTGGTTAGGATTATTTAGCTACAGTAAGCAACTCACAAAAACAGTAAAACCAACAAGTGTGTGTGTGTGTGTGTGTGTGTGTGTGTGTGTGTGTGTGTGTGTGTGTGTGTGTGTGTGTGTGTGTGTCTGTTTGTGTGTGTGTCATCGTCGAGCAGTCAGACGTGAAACCTCAGCCCCTCGACAGCTCACAGACAGAGCGATGTGTCACCCACTTTACATGTAAGAGCTCCTCACTCATGCCTGACTGAGACAGCCATTAATAATTATTTTTGAAAAAAAAAAAAGAAAAGAAAAAGAAAATCACTTTACTGTATAACATTGGTGGGTGCCAATATTTATGCTTCATCATCAACATGCTATAATTGAAATGTTGCAAAAATATAATATAATAATAATAATATCAAACATCTACAATTTCATTTAACCAAAGTCATTTTTTATTCTTATTGTTCACAAGTTGATTATCGTTTCTATAGCAACAGGTCATGCTGGGTTCTGTATAGCAGGTAAGGTATAATATTTACGTTTCCGGTATTCAGCGGACACCCTTATCCAAAGCGACTTACATATCAACTCCTGACCTTTCGATCAGTTTGCCGATGCATTTACATTTTACATTTATATTACAGCATTTGGCAGACGCCCTTATCCAGAGTGACTTACATTTCTATATCATTATACATGAGAGTAGTTGAGGGTTAAGGGCCTCGCTCAAGGACCCAACAGGGGCAACTTGGTGTTTGTGGGGTTTGAACCTATGACCTTCTGAGCCGTACTCCGTAGTGCCTTAACCACTGAGCTGCTCCTTCTTAATATAATAATTGACATGAAAAATTCTTAAAATTGACACAGTGACATTTTGGCTACACAGACATGTAAGGAAGGAGTCTCCAGTATCAGTGTTCTGTAAAGGTACAAGGGCTTACGATTAAATTTCTGGTGAAAGGAGACGTAAAATCAGACTTCAAGTACAGTACGGTGATGAGACACTTAGTCGCAGTAAAGCATTTGAATGATCAATCAGTCACCAAAATCACTCGCACATTACAGGAACTCTGCTGGGAGTTATCGCCACATCCCTTGTAAGGTCCTGACCTCACTTTAAGCCATTTCTACATGTTTTGTAGATTAAAGGAGTTCCTGGGAGGCCAGCGTTTCAGATGTGATTCAGACAGACAGTGTGATCACGGTTCCGGCGTACTGAGAAAACTTTCTACGTTGATGGTGTCGAAACACTGGGATACGTGCATTAGTGCAGCAGGGGATTATATAGAGGAATTAAAGGGAGTAATGAAAAGTCCCGGTTTGATTTGAACGGCCCTCGTAAGGAGCAATCGACGATGTTTACGTCTGCGAAAATATCAGGAATAAAATTATTTAGTAGATGCAACGTAACTGTGAAAGGATTCAAAAAATTCACATTAGGTTTGATCTTTATTTTATAGAAATGAAGTATAACGTGGTTCATCCAGTCACCCAAAACATGATCAGCATCTCCTGAAGTGTTTCATTCTTTTCATTCTGACTCCCGTATCCTCGGCATCTTTGCCTGATATTAGTGAAGAATTAGTTTAAGAAATATACCAAGTCTGGAGTCACACTCGTGTTTTTTTTCTCGTACCTGATGAAATAAAGTCCGCCGACTGAATTCTGCTATTTGCTGAACAATTCTCCACTCGTGAGCTCAGTCTTAGTTTAACTGACACTTAACAGATCCCCAGAGAGCCTATTGTCAGGTTCCCGCACACACCCTACAGTATATACTGTGTGTGTGTGTGTGTGTGTGTGTGTGTGTGTGTGTGTGTGTGTGTGTGTGTGTGTGTGTGTGTGTATGTGTGTGTGGGTGTGTGTGAGAGAGAGAGAGAGAGATTCAGTGAGAGAAGAGACAGAGAGAGAAAGTAGCGCATGTGTGTATGTGGTGTGCATGTGGTGTGTGTGTGGTGTGTGTGTGTGTGTGTGTCTGCTGCCCTGCGAGGGAGTGATGTCTGTACAGACAGCTGTATTTCGTCTGAAGGGGCTCAGGGAAATCAAGCCACACTGGATAGTCAAGGTTGCTCTCAAACCACAACTCATCCCACACATACACACACGCACACAAACACACAGAATAATGGGTCTAACACACTCATGCGCAATTAAAAGTAAAGCCCTCCACTCCCTTTGTGGCAAGAAGGAGGAGGAAGGGAAGGACGGAGTGGGGGGGATGGGGGGATTCCAAAACTTTATACGCTTATTAAAAGTCTGGGTGTATTTGAGTTCAGGTTTGAGAGCCTCTAAGAGCCACTCTTTACAATCGTCCTCAGCTGAAAAGCATCTCAGCGGGATCTTTAGGGGATCGCGCAACGTTCAACATCAGTTTTATGTCCAGCGCGGTTGCAAAGAGCGCGAGGCCGCGAGATCGGCAGGTGCGCTGCGATGAATCTGTTTACGCCGCTCGAATCACCATAAACGGACACGGGTTCAAACCCCAGACTCGTAACAACCACCTCACAATCAGTGGGCTGCGGCAGGGCTACGGGCGGGGTGCTTACGTGTGTGTGTGTGTGTGTGTGTGAGACTGGGTGTGTGTGTTTGTGGGTTATGACATTTGTGCTGGGTGGGGGTATGAGGCTTACAGTGTGGTGTGCCATAGGAAGCACGTGTGTGTGTGTGTGTGTGTGTGTGTGTGTGTGTGTGTGTGTGTGTGTGTGTGTGTGTGTGTGTGTGTGTGTGTGTTTTCGGCCTGGCCTCCTAATGAATGTCTTGCAAGACAGTGCGGGAGGGTGTGTGTGTATGTGTGTGTGTGTTGGGGTGGGGGACACCAAATAGATGACTCAGAGACTACAGACAGTCTGGAGTGGTTTCTGCTTTTTTTCCCTTCTAGTCTTCCTCAGTGTTAGAGTGTGATGGTACGATGCGAGTGTGTGGCAGGAGTGTATAAGTTCTGCTTGAGAGTGTATTTTATAAATCATTAGTAAGGGGACTGTGGTGATAGTGTGTGTGTGTGTGTGTGTGTGTGTGTGTGTGTGTGTGTGTGTGTGTGTGTGTGTGTGTGTGTGTGTGTGTGTGTGTGTGTGTTTAATCCCTGCTCTTGTTACTGCATGTTTTGCTACACTCCTCTCTGATTAGCCAACCCACCTTCTCTACACACCACACCCATCCTCCAGGACTCGAGTGTGTGTGTGTGAGTGTGTGTGTGTGTGTGTGTGTGTGTGTGTGTGTGTGTGTGTGTGTGTGTGTGTGTGTGTGTGTGTGTGTGTGTGTGTGTGCGTGTGTGTGTGTGTGTGTGTATGTGTGTGTGTGTGTGTGGAGGGGTATAGTATGGTCTTTTTAATAGAAAATCCGGCGTACTGGATAATTTGCACTCTGTCTTGTTTGTACTTAATAATTTTAGATTCAGTAAAAACACACAAAAACACTCTAATGCAGTTTAATGCAAGTTCCCTCCTTCAGTTAAGACATGATAGGTTTTTTTTTTTTCTCGAGCTTTACATCACGGCTGCTGAGCTGATGTGGCTAATGAACATCAATCTCAAACGCTTCTCACAAAAAAGCAATAATAATAAATCTGTAAGCTTACAGTGAGCAATGTAACATCTCTCTCTCTCTCTCTCTCTCTCTCTTTAGTAATGTTTTCGACAATTAGATTAGATTAGATTCAGCATTATTGTCACTGCACATGTAGGTACAAGGCAACGAAATACAGTTAGCATCCAACCAGAAGTGCATTTTCACAGTGCAGAATAATAATGTATGCAGATAATGTTCTATTCTAAGAAAAAACGTTGAAATTACTGAAACATGATGCTTTAATCACTATTTTAAATAAATTTGTAATACAAGGCTCCTAAAATAACATTTAAAATCTCTTATCGAGTTCATTTACTAATGTAATTTATGTCAATAAATTTATAAGGGAAAAGGGCATGTTCAATTTAAGTTTGCTTTATTTTTAAATTAATGTATTAATTTATTTATTGTTTGATTGTTTGTTTGATATTTAGTTTGTTTGCTAAAATAAATTAATTACAAAAAATAAAATAAAAATATTATTTTGCAAGTGAGGACAGACTATAAAGTTTATTTATCTATTTATCTCTCTCTATCTTTCTCTAACAGGAGGAGTTGGTCATGAGTGTGAAAAAATGAGTGTGTTAGAAGCAATAACTAAACGTTTTCAATCAAAATGGGAAAAAATCCTTGTTTTAATTTAAGAACATTATTCTATCTATCTATCTATCTATCTATCTATCTATCTATCTATCTATCTATCTATCTATCTATCTATCTATCTATCTGTCTGTCTGTCTGTCTGTCTGCCTGTCTGTCTGTGTGTCTGTCTGTCTGTGTGTCTGTCTGTCTGTGTGTCTGTCAGAGGTGGTAGAAGTGCACAACCTCAATACTCAAATAAAAGTACTAAAGAACCTGCCAAAAGATGTACTCCACTACAAATAGGAGTACCACTTAAATTCTTTGCTCCAGTAGAAGTACTAAGTACAGTATGCGCTCGAAAATGTACTTTAGGTACACAAGTACTCCACAAAGAAACAGATTTTTCTAGTTACTAATAATTGAAAGTATTTTAAACACAACTGAAGTTAATTCTGTTGATAACGTGTGCAAGTCTAGTAGAGATTCGTTTTCTGCAGAAAGCTTAAACTTTAAAAAGTACTAATGTCATTTATTCAAATTACTAATGAATAAATAAATAAATAAATAAATAAATGTATAATTAACTGGCCGTGTTCAGATGATTTACAAACTCATAAAAGCCTGTACGCATTACAAGAGATGTTTTATTACAATTTAATAAATTATTTAAAATGGACTAATTTCTTTACAGTTTATTACATTAATGATTTGACAGAGATCGGTGAACTCAATCAGCATTTTAGACAAAGGACATTATGTCTTGAAATAACTGTCTACTAATCAGTCTGCGCGCTCGTAATCGTCCGCGAGTCATTTCTGTAAACTGGAGGTGGTGGAATTGCTTTGTTTCTGTCCCTCCCACATGGGGTGGAGCTCAGGTCACGGTGCGTGTCTATGTACACTGATAGTGTGTGTGACAGCATGGACACTACTGATAAGATTAAACAGTCAATGCACTTACATAAAGTACATAAAGTCTCTATTTAAATTGTATAATGTAATTAATTTAAATACAGGTTTTCATCAAAAAAATTTATCTATCGATTGATCTACCTATCTGAACTAATTTACATTACATCCTATATATAAATATTTCATATAAACCAAATGTATAATACTACTAGCATGTGGTACTGCCTATATATACAGAGTCAATAAAATATATACACACTTCAGGAAAAGAAAAATATGTAAAGTTGTTTAATATTAAATTGATTGCCATACGTTATATATTAATACATATGATAATATTATGATAATAATGTGATAATATTATTAATATTCTATTAATATAATACACATTATAATTTTTTTGGCTGACTGTATATATACAGTATATAAAGACACACACACACACACACACACACACACACACACACACACACACACACACACATTTTGGCATTCGCGTGCTACCTTAGTGTACCTAAGCATTACATTACATTATGTTACATTGTGTAATTTGGTTTATGACATTCTAATCAAAACTTATACATACGATCATGTAGTTATTATTATTACATTGTTATTACAGTTCTATTATCATTATAATCTATAGTACTTTAACTAAAGGGGTTAAGCTTCATGTGACCTTTTTTTCAGTCTGACTTTAATCCAGAGCTTAAAGGAATCATTTGTTTGAGGACCATTGATGTTTTCTGAAGACTGATGGCATCCTCCAGGTCGCCTCTGCCAGGCAACGATATCTTAACTGCACTGTTTGGATGCAGTACAATCTCTCTCTCTCTCTCTCTCTGTCTCTCTCTCTCTCTCTCAGTGCGTGTGTGTCCTCGGCTGAGCCTAACCTCTGCTCGAGCCGCTTGTAACTGCGCAAACCTGCAATTGTGCTGCAGGCTGAATATAGGAGCAGGAATGCTAGGGTGGGCTGAGTGTGTGTCACCACACAACAAAGCCGAGCTAAAGGGTGGCGCCCTCCGCTTAACATCCTCCTCCGTAACCGCCCTGGACCGGCTGCTGGAAAGCGGCAGGACGGATGGACGGGCGGTGGCGTGGCCTCGGCGCTTCACTCCGATCGAGCGAGCGCCGTCTCTCTGTCACACGGCCGAGACATGCAACACGGCAAACGGACGTGTGTAATCAGACATATACCCATACGTGCACACAGAGTATGTTGCTGAAGCTTGTGTCAATCTATTTCCATTCCGTCCCACTGTTCCTTGGCATTCGTGCGTCTCCGTGACCTTTCGGTAAGACGTGACAAAGCCGGACGAGTGACTTTTCCGTATTGTTAACCACAAAAGTCACAGTGTGAGTATCTTTGTCTCTCCCGTTGCGTGCTACCGCTCCATAAAATGAACGAGAGCAGCCGGCAGAACAGACGGCAGAACAATGGAAGGACATGTCGCTAATTTGTGACATGAAAAGACAAAATCAGTCACACCTCTCTCCCTCTCTCTCTCTCTCTCTCTCTCTCCTGCTCCACCCTGTGACTAGCTGGCTGAAATATGCAGGCCTCTTTCTACTTTGTGCTTTCTCTCTCTCTCTCACTCCCTCTCTGTGTCTTTGTCTCTTTTTTCTTTTTCCTTCTCTCCTTTTCTCCCTCCGTCGTCACGCGGTGGGTGACCGGGCCCCTGAGACGTTTGTCGTCTGTTTCTTCCCCCCCTCTCTCGCTCCCTCTGTCCCTCTCGGGACAGGAGCAAGGTGCAGTGCGAGACGCCTCCTGCCATCTTTAATTTTCACCTCCGCCTCGGTGCCGGTGCCATGGCAACTGGAGGGTGGCGACCTCACAACGGATACCCTACGGTGTCCGCGCTTCACCCGGAGGAGTGATGCCCGGTCTGTGCTAACGTGAGATGGTGGACAGAGCGCGAGAGAATGAGAGAGAACGAGAGAGAGAGAGAGAGTGAGCAGGACGACTTAGAAGGTTAAAATATAATCTAATTCAGTTCGCAGTGCGGCCGCTGTTTTAGCATTCATCATTTATCTTCCTATGGACGTCCTGATTGGCCAGGAGGATTACATTAATGAAAAAGAACTTTCCTCCCTTTCAAGACCTTACTATGACTATTTTTCTCTGATCACATAAAAATTAATTGTAGACCCTGCTATTTCATCTACTGTACACTACAGGTGTAGGTCTCTATTAAAGGGTCAGTCTGTCATTTATAAAATGTGTTCCTTGCTCTGTAACATTTACACTCTTTTAAAGATACTTTAGAAAAAATATATTATTTGTAAAGTTGATATGCAGCAGATTTGTGTATTTTCTGCTTCTCAAGCTTCTTTTTGCATCATTTCTGGCCCAGAAATTAGCTCCGCCCATTTCCAAAGAAAAACAATACAACCCTAATCCTTTAAAAAAACACAAACACACACAAACGTCTGCACACACACGTGTAGTTTCACAAGGAGAGGTCATCATTTGATGATTTGTCCGTAGTGTTTTATTTGCGATTATATTTCATCTCGCTGTAAACATTACAATCTGCCGCTTTAAGTGTATTGAGTTTCCGGGCAACCAAAAAACATGAGTGAGTGAGTGAGTGAGCGAGCACTCTGGACCTCTGATAAATCATAAATATGTCATTTGTGCATTCGTACTAAGTGTGTATTTACTGTAAGTGTGAAATTTTTTTATTTGGTTCGAATTCTGCAATTTTTTCCTTCGATGTAAACCTCAGACTGCATGCACATGTCACTTTCTCTGTCAATGTGTCCTCATTTACCTGCCAAATTCTTTATGAATGAGACAGACAGAGTAAATGTGCATGTTCAGGCGTGTGTGAGTGTGTTTAAATGAGTGTGTGTATTTCCTACAAGTGCTTAATGCTTAATCAGCTGTTGAGCTGTTTACAGCCCCCCTGTAGCCTGGAGGAGCCCTCGATGAGCATGATGATGTGCACACACACACACACACACACACACGCACACACACACACACACACACACACACACACACACACACACACACACACACACACACACACACAGACACAGGGAAGCATACAGGTGCATATACATAATCGCACACACACACACACACACACACACACACACACACACACACACACACACACACACACACACACACACACACACACACACACACACACACACACACACACACACATGCATATGTACATAAGGTTCGTTATTCTGAAATTCATTTGCAATGCTGAATTACAACCCACAAGTGAGACTCTTAAAACATTCAGATTTAATGTGATGGAGATGCTGCACTCTGCATTGTCCAGGGGATTGTACTTAAAAAATTTAGAATAATTGTTTATTTCCAGGTGGAATTGATATTTGCTACACCATGCAGGAACTGTAATAAAGCCAATCTGAAGGCAAAACTGTTCAAGCTAGTTACAGAGATCAGATAATACATAATAATATATAATACTTAGGTTTAATTTGTATGACTCATGTGATAAGTAAGAAGTTGTTTAATTATTATTATTATTATTATTATTATTATTATTATTATTATTATTATTATACTTTAATAATAATAATCTTTCCATTTTTAGGTTTTAGGTCATGGACAGTTGTATAAGCATTTCACTGTATATCATACTGTACATTATAAAAATGGAATTTTATGACTATTATTATTATTAGTAGTAGTAGTAGTAGTAGTAGCTGTTGTTGTAAACAAGGACTTTCTTTGCATTACTCATAGAATCAAATGCATAATTATTAAAATGTTTTTAAAACAATGATAGAATTGTTACTGAATTTTCTCCTGTCCCTTGACACTACAATAATAATAATTTTTAAAAACCCTCTAATTTTCAGTTTTCCAAGATCACCTATTAATTTGACATGAAGATTTTTTTCTTTCTGGATTGTTCCAGATGTTCCCCTTAATTACAGATATTCTTTAAATTCTACTTCAGTCATTAGACTACAATAAAAAGTCAATACAAAGAAATGGTTTACCAAAAAAAAATCAGACTCGATTTGCTAAACAGCCAAGATTTGCATCTTAAGTTTAGTGATGCAATAACATTTGGATTACATCTTCGACAAGGTAATAAGGTTAACTTCTTCTTCTTCTTCTTCTTTATCTTCTTCTACTTTTTGCAATGCCACAAAATATATTTCGCATTCAGTCGGTTGAGTCATTTTTTGTCAAAATATTAAAATTCCAATATTCTTCTTTCTATATCATTTTAATGTCATGAATTCATTATTGGGTGCTGTGTACTGATTAAACCACATACTATACTATGTTTAATGTTATTTAGAAAGAACAGCTAATAAAAATAAATGCATTCCCTTCAGACAGGCCAGAAATCTGTGATTTTTATTGAGGCACAATTCATGCAGTCAGACATGAAGCTTGTGGAGGACAGGAAGACCTTCATCATGTTCATGAACTCTGGGCATTTAATGATGGATTTACAGTTTCATTCATCCTTAGTGATTTTCTGGTTAGGGTTGCAGTAGATAATTAGACTAATAGATGAAATATTGTAGGAAAAATGTGTTTTGCTGAAAACATTTATACTCTCTCTCTATAAAAAAAAATGTAACAGAAAGAAAAACTATCCAACTGAGGCAACACCCCCTTTTTAAAATCAAAATACAGATGCAGGTATTTAGAGCAATAAACCTCTTTTCACCTCTAGTGTTGAGCTACTTGAAAGTATCACAATTAAAAATTTTAGATTGTGATTTGATACATAGTATCGGACTGATATCAGACTGAAAAAAAATGTCTCCTGTAGATTTTTTTTCTTTATTTGTTTGCTTGTTTTTTAATCTATAAATGTTTACATATCAAGTTTAGTAAAGTTTGTGGTTTAGTTTATTATTTTTATATTATATATTTTGCTGGGCATTCCTTTCTGGGTTTTTTTTTTTTAGTTTTAAAACAATGAAAAAAAAATGTTCCTGGAATTTTTTTGTACATATTGTACACATTACATATTTTTTTAATGTTTTTTTTTTTTTTTTTTTTAACAAATAAAAGGTAAGTAAAACTATCAGATGGATATCAACATCAGCTCATACTTATAGCTGGAAAAGAAAAATTGGTAACAACACAAAATTCCTACAAAGCACATTAAACATGAAACAATTAAAAAAATGTCTTAGGCTGATTAGGCTTATAGATAACAATTAAATTCAATATTTGTCTTAATTTTTATTCATATATGGCTTTTAACAAACAGCGCTGGCACAGAAGAGCTTTACAGAGATATAAATTCAGGACATCAATTAAAAAAAATCTGATTGGCCGAGCTCTCTCAGAGGGGAGGGATGAGAGGTACTTAGTGCTCCCACATTAATCACGGCTCTACAGCCAATCAGGGGCGTCTGTGAGCTCGCCAACGGAGGGAGCGGATAGCGCTGTCCCCAACGGTGCGCGAGCGAGCAGTTCGTAAAAGATGCGGTCGGCTGGCGTCACGTGGTTCGGAGGAAACACGTGATAGTCTTCGGCCCTCCCGGCTGAGTGGTAGTAGTAGCCTTAATGTGGAGCCCCCTAGTGACGGGGAGGAATTGGACACGACTAACTTAGGGAGAAAATCAGGGAAAAATCCCAACAAAAAAAACATACATGATTAATTTTCAGCTTTATGAAATTCTCCGCTATTTATCCGCTATTCCGGATGCTTCTGTATAACCCTGTGCTCGTTGTTTCTTTATTTAAGTGTTCTGATGATGAGAGATTTCTCAGGGTGGGGTTTTTGGGAGGAAGTGACACCATGTCTCTCATCTGCCTCGTGTTCAAGGTCCGGGTCGGGTTCCCACACTGATACCAAGATGAGTAGATGGAAAAACAGAGGAATGAACCTGGGTGCCCACTGGGTGTTATCAGGCTACACTATGAAGCAGAAAGCAGGAGGGTGAAAGGAAGTCACGCCGAGTCCTCATAGCGATAACCTCACTTCCTTTTCCTATCCAGTCAAATATCTACAGCTGGAAGTGTTCCAAATACAACACATTCTGAGTGTGTGTGTGTGTGTGCGTGCGTGCTCAGTCAGGTGGAAAACACACCTAAAATAGACTAAAGGGGAAAAATGCAAAAAAGTACACGCGGGCGAGGGTCAGACTGGAAGTAATGAAGTCATTAAGCGAAGCACTCTGATCAAGTATTTCATCTACGGCAAATGGCCTATTTACTATTCTAATATAATATAATATAATAATCATTACATAATGATTTGTGTCTACATATATCAATATATCATACATCTAATTATATTATAAACTAATACTGTATATATAATTTCTATATTATAAAAATAAATAATTATAAACAAATAATAATTATTACATAATGATTGATTTTCATTTTAGATCTTTATTTATGTTATAAAATCTATTACTCAGTGGTGGTGGTGACGACTTGACCTATTTATTTATTTGTTAGTTAGTTTATTTATTTACTTGCATTTTAGCCAGGAAATATAATAATTTAAAGACAAGATGTGTCACTTTCACAACCCCACATAGCCAGCTCCCACAGGCTTGTACATACGTGGACAAAATTGTTGGTACCCTTCGGTCAATGAAAGAAAAACTCACAATGGTCACAGAAATAACTTTAATCTGACAAAAGTAATAATAAATAAGAATTCTATGAATGTTAACCAGTGAAAGTCAGACATTGCTTTTCAATCATGCTTCAACGGAATTATTTAAAAAAATGAACTCATGGAACAGGCCTGGACAAAAATGATGGTACCCCTAACTTAATAGTTTGTTGCACACCCTTTTGAGGCAATCACTGCAATCAAACGATTCCTGTAACTGTCAATGAGACTTCTGCACCTTGGACTTGGCCCACTCCTCATGAGCAAGCTGCTCCAGTTGTTTCCGGTTTGAAGGATGCCTTTTCCAGACAGCATGTTTCAGCTCCTTCCAAAGATGCTCAATAGGATTGAGGTCAGGGCTCATAGAAGGCCACTTTAGAATAGTCCAATGTTTTCCTCTTAGCCATTCTTGGGTGTTTTTAGCTGTGTGTTTTGGGTCATTGTCCTGTTGCAAGACCCATGACCTGCGACTGAGACCCAGCTTTCTGACACTGGCCAGCACATTTCTCTCTAGAATCCCTTGATAGTCTTGAGATTTCATTGTACCCTGCGCAGATTCAAGACACCCTGTGCCAGATGCAGCAAAGCAGCCCCAGAACATAACAGAGCCTCCTCCATGTTTCACAGTAGGGACAGTGTTCTTTTCTTGATATGCTTCATTTTTCCGTCTGTGAACATAGAGCTGATGTGTCTTGGCAAAAAGTTCCATTTTTGTCTGATCTGTCCATAGGACATTCTCCCAGAAGCTTTGTGGCTTGTCAACATGTAGTTTGGCATATTCCAGTCTGGCTTTTTTATGATTTGTTTTCAACAATGGTGTCCTCCTTGGTCGTCTCCCATGTAGTCCAGTTTGGCTCAAACAACGACGGATGATGCGATCTGACACTGATGTTCCTTGAGCATGAAGTTCACCTTGGATCTCTTTAGAAGTCTTTCTGGGCTCTTTTGTTACTATTCGGATTATCCGTCTCTTTGATTTGTCATCAATTTTCCTCCTGCGGCCACGTCCAGGGAGGTTGGCTACAGTCCCATGGATCGTAAATTTCTGAATAATATGTGCAACTGTAGTCACAGGAACATCTAGCTGCTTGGAAATGGTCTTATAGCCTTTACCTTTAACATGCTTGTCTATAATTTTCTTTCGAATCTCCTGAGACAACTCTTTCCTTCGCTTCCTCTGGTCCATGTTGAGTGTGGTACATACCATGTCACCAAACAACACAGTGACTACCTGGAGCCCTATATATAGGCCCACTGACTGATTACAAGATTGTAGACACCTGTGATGCTAATTAGTGGACACACCTTGAATTACGCCTGTTCCATGAGTTTATGTTTTTTAAATAATTCTGTTGAAGCATGGTTGAAAAGCAATGTCTGACTTTCATTGGTTAACATTCATAGAATTTCTTTTAATTATTACTTTTGTCAGATTAAAGTTATTTATGTGACCATTGTGGGTTTTTCTTTCACTGACCGAAGGGTACCAACAATTTTGTCTACGTGTGTATATACATGTAGCAGACACTAGGTATGATGGGTGCAACTTCATCTGCCTCTGTTCTTACTCTGATGCTCCCATCACTCTAGACTCATCAGACCACATGACCCTTTTTTCATCTCTCCACAGGCCATTCTTTATGCTCCCTAGTAACTCAAAGCCTTTTTTCTGATTAGCCTCACTGATAGGTGGTTTTCTCAATGCTACACAGCTGTTTAGTCCCAATTCCTTGAGTTCTCTTTGCATTAGATGTGTGGAAATGCTCTCACTGTCACTATTAAACATACAGTAACCATGAATTATACTGTGTTTTTTTTTTTCACCAAAAGTTTAAGTGATCATCCAAAAATAAATTTCCGACCACAATTCCTTCCTCGTAGATGATGATTCACCAGTATCCTTCCAGGTTTTAATAATGGGTTTTTACAGATCATGGTTGTTAAAGAAATGAGAAGCTACATCACTTATGGCTAAATAACTTGTTTCCAGCTGAACCGTATTAATCACTGCAGAAGCCTCTTAACTCTTAGCTTATTTAAATTATGACTTTTTTGTTTGGCCGGGTATCACAAAGCACTAGGGTCAGTACCTTCTAATTCGATGTTTTTGTTTATTTTCTATATTCTAAAACAATACTGGAGATTTCAGTCAGTTTTTATTTTAAGACACAAAGCTCAGCTGTTCTGGAACATATCTTGCAAGAACAGTATTGTGTCAAGTGCAAAACCCATCAAGCTCCATGATGAACCTGTCTCTCATGAAGACCTATTGAGGAAAGCAAGACCAAAACATTACCTCTGCTGTTCATTTAGAGTTACCAGCCTCAGAAATCACCAATTAAGATTAAAGCCGTTATGAAGGATTTACAGAGCAGAAGTAGCAGATACATCTCAATATGTTCAAAGGAGATTATTGTATGTCTTGGATAAACGCCTTCAGCATTGCTTTACAGTGTACAAAGAAATAAAAATCCAGAACGACTGTGGAATTAGAAGGTGTTTCCAAACTTTGACTGGTAATGCACATAATATCAATATTATTAATATTATATTAATATAATATTATGAATTAATGTTAATTGTATAACATTAACTAATCTTTACCAATACAGTATTACTGTACATGAAACATAAAATAAATACTTAATTATTAGTATTACTGCAACTACTACATTTGTCTTTTTATTTTATTACAGTAATTTAAAGCAAATAGGTCAGTCTATGTTTTCATAAATATACATAACATTGCACATTTTTTATTTTAATTTACACATTTTAATTTTACATTTCTTTTCACAAAATGCTGTAAAAAACTGATGGCATCAATAATGATATTATTTGGTTGCCATGGTATACAGAAGTAGGTACAGTATTATTTAACCAACTTTCTGTCTGTCTGTCGTTTGTTTTTCGTTCTCCGGTCTGTCAGGTTTTTTGTTTGTCTGTTTGTCTGTCTTTTGCATGCTTGTCTCCCTGTCTGTTTGGTTGTTTCTTCTTCTGTTTGTCTGTCTGCCCATTTTTCTGTCTCTCTGTCTGTCTGTCTGTCTGTCTATTTGTCTAAATCATAAGCCTGATGAATGTAAGCCCTTGCACCACACTACATGACTGAACCTGTTCACTCCTTCATCATTCCTAGTTTATTTAGTGACTTCTCAAAGTCAGCACCTCATTAGTGAGAGAGCAGGAATTAGAAGCTGTAAGAAGTGTGTAATATGAGTCAGAGGAGGGCAGAGGGGGGGCTGTGACCACCGAGGTGGGCACGTCTGTATATTTGTCCTCATGGACAGACGAAGGACTAAAAGGGACTCGGTTACAAAAGCTCCCCAATTTATGACCACAAATTACAAGTCTGCTGCTCGGAGAAAATCGAGGCTGAAATGAAAACATAACAAAGTGCTCTTGTTTGAACATTAAAACATGTTAAAATAAAAACGCAGAGGCAGCTGTACAAACGCCAAACAGCAGCAGCAGCAGCAGCAGCACATGGGAGGAAGGGTTTGGAGAGGAGATAGAGCACACAACAGCGGTCAGAAAACACACCAGAATCAGTGTGTGAGCAATGCGCGCGCGCGCGTGCATGTGTGTGTGTGTGTGTGTGTGAGAGAGAGAGCGAGAGAGAGAGAGAGAGAGAGAGAGAGAGAGAGAGAGAGAGAGAGAGAGAGAGAGGAAATTGTACTGCATCCAAACAGTGCAGTTAAGATATAGTTGCCTATAAAAGCACTGTGTGTTTTCACATGAGCTATATACAATATAAATGCAAGGTCAGGAGGTAAAGAAATGTTTAACAGGAAGAAAGCAAAGGGGATTAAAAAGCTCCAGTACCAAATATTAATCTGTTTATATACTACTACTACTACTACTACTACTACTACTACTAATAATAATAATAATGATGCACATATTCAGTGAAAGACACATCACATGCACATTAGCTGTATAGATTTATATCAGATCTGTATATACAATACAGACAGAACACAGGTGTTACATATTCCTTAATATTCTTATATATACAGTATATGATATAAAATCATCGATTACCTTAGCAAATAATGTATTACCGTAGTAACTAATTTTGTGTACTTACTAAATTCATTAATCACTCACTACTATTATTAACTTTACTTACTCCATTATTTACTAACTTATTCTTTCACTCACTTAATTCCTTAATTAATTACTTTATTACATATTTACTCATTCACTCAGCTACTAACTTACTTACCCATTTACTAATTTATTTCTCACTTTGCTTACTCACTTGCTCATTTCTTACTAACTTATGCATTTCATTACTTAATTACTCAGCTAATTAACTCCCTCATCAGTTTTAATTAACACTTTAACTTGCTAATTCAGTTCCTTTTTAATTAATTACTCAGTCAATAATTTATTTATTAACTTACCAACATATTAGCTTCCTCATTCCCTTATATGCTTATTTATTTACTTGAAATACTTCCTTACTCACTAATTATCACTTTACTTAATCTTTTATTTATTGATTATCTTACTAACTTGCTCAATCACCTGCCTACTAACTCACTTCTTTCTTTTTTGTTATTTTTTACATACTTACTTTTTTAATTCACTTATTAATTCACTTGCTTACTACCACTGATTACACTATTACATAGTAACTTGTTTATTAACTTGTTTATTTACTTATTTGTTACTTATTTTCTCACACTCACTAACTTCCTGTAGTAATTAATTAATTTATTTCATTTATTTGTTTTTTTGTTTGTTTGTTTGTTTTACCTTTGTATATGGTTAATGAATTAATTTTACATGCTTGTACAACAATGTCTTTAGTATTTTTTTCTGATTTAATTACAGGAGTATTTTTAAAAAACTGTCATTTAGTTCCTAATGAATTTATTTATTTATTTGTTTTTTTAGAAAGTGGTGTTTCGTGGTGTTTCTAAACAAAGTGTTTGTCCTTCAGATGAAATTAGCTTCACAAAAATGAAAAATAAAAAAGGAGAAATGATACCTTATCATCTCCATGTAACATTCTAAGAAACATCCACTTTTTTCTTCCTCTTCTTTTTCCCCCCCTCTCAGTCACAATGGAAATTGAAAGGTCCATCTTTTGCTGTGTGACCCTATCTTGGAATCACACACTTTAGCTGCAGCTCGTATCTTTAACATCTCACGACTCTCACACGCATTGACATTAATCTAAACAGGTCATCTTTCCCTTGTGTGTGTGTGCATGTGTGTCGCTCAGGGGCCAGTGTGAGGGTGGACAGAGATGCCAGTGTGTGATGCACTGCAATGCCATGAAGCCACACCGTGTCTCTTTCTGATCAAAAGCTGCAGACGAGAAATGAAAGCGCAAACGCTGTGTAAAAGCCGGGACCCGGGAATTTCCACAGTGTCTTTTATCGTTTCGCCCCTTATGTGCAGAATGAGTTCGATGACACTCACACACACACACACACACAAACATACACACCCACACAGACACACATGTATCTATTTCCTTTTGTCCTTTTACATTGTGAATCATCCATATCGTCAATGAAGTTGATTATTTTCCTACATCAATCCCACGTCAATCTTCCACCATTTAGTAGCAATTAAATTTGATACATTTTATTTATTGCTAAAATTAAGTTCAAACATCCAGGACAAATTAATTTCTGCTCTCATGCTTATTATAGCAAATTAAACCATTCATCCCATCACCAGTGTTTCATTTCATCCAAAGTAGAAAAATCACAGACATTCATACATGTTACATCACCTTACACTGTTACACTGTATCAAACATCACATGTCTTTCTTTAAAAAAAAAAACCTTTATGTATTTGTTTATAGTTTTATATTATCTAGATTGCCAACATACAGTATAAGCCCCTCTGTTTAAGATGTCGAATAAATCACCACAATGAAGAATTCATGGCACAAAATAAATGACAAGTTCCATCCCTGGGAACATTTCTAATATGTGTGAGACAAATAACATGCTTAATTAACTGATTCAATCAGGGCCAGTCGTGCCTCAGAGGGTTGAGGCTCTGGGTTACTGATCAGGAGGTCGGCAGCTCAAGCCTTAGCTCTAAGAATTGCTCAGATGATTTTACACATTATTTGTTGTGCAATTTTTTTTATTTACATTTACAGCATTTTGGAGACAAAAAATATTATGTTTTTATATTTAATCTCATTATACCATAGTGTTAGGGTTAGGGTTAAGAGCCATGCTCAAGGGCCCAACAGTGGGGTTTGTGCACCTGGGACCTTCCGAACCATCGTCCAATGCCTTGACCCCTGAACCACCCCTGGTCCACACTTTTATAAACATATATAGGGCCGAGGATTTAGCAGTAAGGAGTGAAGTATCCTTTTTTTCAGCAGGAAACAGTCAATATGATTAACTGAATTTTATTTAATTTTAACCAACTACCCAGCCATGACTGAGCAAAATCTGAGAAAAAAAAAGGGTCACATAGGCAGAGAAATAGCACAGATAGTTGTCATGATCACATGTGTTTCTGTTGTTTTCGATTGTTTCTATGACATATAATAAAATGCTCAGAACTCTGATTCTACATTCTTCATGTCATTCCCATATTCCGCTAGTGGTAAAATTTATACATTACAAAAGTGATGATATAAAAGTTCATTCTACCTCACACACCTGAAAACCCAAATACACAGTTTGAAGTTAACAAGCACCAGCAAGGCTTCCATGTAAGCGCTGTATTGCCTTGAGTTTTAAGGGTTTGAACCCTGTCTACTCCAGGTCCAAACAAACAAACAAACAAAATTCACTGTGCTGTAATGTATAAGTGACAAATAAAGGCTGATGTAGGTACGTAAGTTTGACATTTGTATAAATCTGGACAGCTGTTAAATGAGGTTATGGGAAGGTTTTTCTTCTTGAGTTGTATTTCAAACTCAATCTGATTCACTTTGTCAATCTGAGATCAAGTGCAGCAGGAAAAGAAGCCACACGGCCGTATCAGTCTAGAGAAATCTAACCGTCACACGCTGACGCGCGGTCATGTCACATACGTTCCGGCCCTTTTCTCTCCTTGTAGATAAAATCCCAGCCTGTGCTCAATCACAGTGTGCTTGTGAGTGTGTGTGTGTGTGTGTGTGTGTGTGTGTGTGTGTGTAGATGCTGACCTAGTTGGTCGAGCCAAACGAACACTGATTTAAGGGTTAGATATGTGCAGACTAAACCACCCCCACCCCACCAACCACGGTGTTTAGGTCAGGGTGTCAGTAATGACAGGGTGGTTGAGGGGGAAGGGACGGGTTTTCATTGTGACTATGTTCAAAACAACACGCAAGCCAAAAACACAAACCATAAATCTGTCACGCTTCTCCACGTCTACTGTCTCTCAGTGCTCCTCTAAAGTCTGCAGTGTTATTTTTCATAGAGACATATGTCATTATTATGTTTTATTATAGTTACCATGAACATCTATAGAACAAAGTAGGTTTCAATCCAGTTTCTGTTCAATTATATATATATATATATATAATTCCATTACATTCCATTGCACTACATGAAAAACCCTGTATTATTTACTCATTTATTTGAAAATTATTGTTACTGTTTTTGTCTTGTTTGTTTTTATAAACTGCACAAACATTTTAAAGCAACACATTATTATTAAGTATACACCAATAACAAGCACCGCCCGTAATTTTTGCAGTATTGTATATATACTGTATATATATTACATATTATATGAAAAATCAATAATGTCGATTCCTGGGTTTTGCATGAAAATAGAAAGGAGCGAGTGTGACGAAGTTACCAAAAGAACTCATATTCTCCAGCATGCTCAGTAAAACCTAACAGCTGTTTTATTTACAGTACTGTGCAAAAGTCTTGGGAACATCCAAACAAAAGCCATATGCAATGATGCTTTTGAAAACATTTCTACATTAAAAGAAACTTCTATAAAAAGCACTAAGTAATAACAAACAATAAATGGTCAATATTTGGTGTGGAAACTCTTTGCTTGAACATAAGTGGTAGTGTTCGATACAGATGTGTGCAGTATTCTAAATAAAACAGCTGTTAGGTTTTGTCATGTAATGACAATCTGTCATGTAATATGTCGCTTTCTTTACAGCCATGCAAATATTCTTCTGTAATGTTATTTATTCATTAATTTTAGTGTATCTTTGTAGAGAATGGTCTTATATATAATAATGCAGACATAATAAAAACTTATATAACAAAATTTTAACTACAGATAATATGGCGCCTAAGACTTTTGCACAGTACTGTATATATATATATATATATACACACACACACACACAATTTTTTGTCACTATTCTTTGTTTTTTTGTAATTTTTTATTTTGGCTTTTTACTTCTCCTCGTTTTTAATTCTTTCTACACTGTAAAGCAATACTAAAGGCAATAATAATATACAATATCAATAATATTCAATAATATGCAATAATCTCCTTTGAACAGTTGATATTGAGATGTTTGTGCTACTTCTGCTCTGTAAAGCTTCATAACGGCTCTAATCTGAGGTGCTGGTTGTTAATTGGTGATTTCTGAGGCTGGTGACTCTAAATGAACAGCAGATATCATTTTTGGCCTTGGTTTCCTGGGAAGGTCTTCAATGAGAGACAGTTTCATCATGGAGCCTGATGGATTTTGCAAATGCACTTGACACAATACTGTTCCAGAACAGCTGACCTCTGTGTCTTAAAATAACAACTTCTTACTTACCTAATTACCCAATGACATGTGTGTTATTTCATAGTTTTGAAATTTCCAGTATGGTTCTTTAACAGAGAAAATAAATCACTAAACAAAAAACATTGAATTAGAAGTTGTGTCTGAACCTTTGACTGGTACTAAGGACTGCTTCATTATAGTGATACAGATGAACAGATTCAGTACATAGTTACAATACACTATAAGAAAATATATAATTATATTTATGTATAATTATGTTACTGATGCACATCTTCTTTTTGTGCCAATCAAATGTCCAGCGTATTAATGTGTTTGTCACTATGTTTAAAAGTTATGTGATGATGATGAGGAGGAGGAGGTGGAGGAGGACGAGGATGTAAATGTAGTATTGGCAATGTGTTTTTAAAATGTCTTACTTGTTCCCAAAGAGAGCGAGAGCGAGAGAGAGAGAGAGAGAGAGAGAGAGAGAGAGAGGAGTGTAAAATCACGAGTCCTGGTGTTCTCTCTTTACCTTTAGCTGAGCTGCAGGGGTCTCAGATGTGGGCTGATGAGAGGTCACAGGCTTTCCCTGAGCTATTTATAACTAATGTGAACCTGAAAACACATACGAGAGGAAAGGAGCGACAATGCAGACCTCCACACTCAGCCTAGTTTCACATAAAGGTCAGTCTGGCTTACAAATGAAACGAAACGTACCACACTATCAGGAAACTGTACAATCAGAATGCACTGACAAAACAATCATTCATGTATCAATATATTTATGTTAAAGGCAGAATTTTCATTAAAGTAAATGTGTAAAAGTTTAACTACAATAAAGATTTATAAGTTTAGCTTATACTAATTAAAATACCAACTTGACCTAATTTATTTTTTACTAAAATAGACATACAGTTTTTAAGCCTACATACTATAAGGGATAAAAAATTTTTTCCTTGTATAAGCTTTTTTTAAAATACGTTTATTAATATTGGTTCGTTTATATGGACAGTTTATTATCACTTCTTTTTTTGCATATCCGAATAAATCTCTTAAACACACCTCCTTCTGGAGCAAAAAATTTAAACCCCGAATTAAACCCCATTGTGATCTCATCAACCGCAAATACACCAAATCACAATGGATACTCACATACAGTAAGTACAGTCTGTGTATACTGTACAAGGGTCCAACATGGGGGGTTGAAATATCCACTCCATGTAGGTGAGGAAAATACATACCAAAGTAACATGCTCTTCATTTCCCAAATAGTGCAAACAGCATCAAATCATTCCCTTTTTATAAAAGCACCAAATTTGTACCGTATCAGTTTGCTGCTCGAGTATTAGTGAATAGTGTAACTCCTGTTGAGAAGAGATTTGTACTTAAAACTGTTTGTTGGACTTTTACTCTTGTCATTGTTCTCAAGCCGAAAAGTTGTACAGCAAAATACATTTTCCCATAGAAAATAAATAATGTTAATGCAGATAATCGGTTCCAGCCACCCAGAATATTATCAATATTTCCAACAACATAATTTTGTATTTATTTTTTATTTTTCCCCGATTTTCTCCCTAATTTAGTCGTGTCCAATTCCTCCCTGTCACTACTGTAGGCTACTACTACCACTCAGCCGGGAGGACCGAAGACTATACTGTGTTTCCTCCAACCGACCAACCAACCGACCGCATCTTTTCGAACCGCTCGCTCACGCATCGTTGGGGGCGGAGTAACACACTCAGAGGACAGCGCTATCCGCTCCTTCCATTTGCGCGAGCTCACAGACGCCCCTGGTTGGTTGGCTGTAGAGCCGTGATTAATGTGGGAGCACTAAGTACCTCTCATCCCTCTCCTCTGAGAGAGCTTGGCCAATCAGCTCTCTCTAGACCATTTGTTAAATAAACAAATAAACCTTACTTTACCTTTATTTTTGTTTCCTTTCAACATCGGCTGGCCAACTGAAAGTGGCTCTGTTTTCTTCTTGCTACCATCCTTAATAACGTTCTTGAGGCGCACGGTGCTATGTCTTGCACAAGATGCAAAAAAATCAACAAAACAATGTGTTGATTTGCATCAACAATGTGTTGATTTGGCTTTTCACTGACACAAATAAGTTTTGAACGATTCCCAGACGTACTGTATGTGCGGCTTAACCGCCATTCGGTTCGGTTTGTTCAATCGTATGCCGATATACGTATATATATATATATATATATATATTTAGTGTTTACAGTACTTCTGTTTCTGTTTAATAAAGTCTGCACATGCTTCCTCCTTCGAGGGAGGAGAGGTACAGTACAGTAAGCTGTATTTATTCCCACACGTCCCGCAAGATGTCCAGGAAATTAAAGCAGTCACCTCTACAAGAGACAACATTAACGTTCGACAGCAACACGCTAACAAGAAACAAGCTTCAAGAGGGACTTGTCTCTTACACAATGCCAGTGCGAACATTTTTGAGTTCACGAAAGGTTTAAAGTAGAACTTGAATAGAACGTGTGATAAAGGAAAGCTGGAACCTTGAGCTTGCCTGGAAAACATGCTCACTGTTTATCTAAAAAAAAAAAAAAAAAAATAAATAAATAAATAAATATATAAATAAATAAAAAACGTTCGTCCCTGATCCTTATCCTTAAAAAGTTTACATTTTGAAAATCAGGGTGGTGCAGAGGAATATGGAAAGAACACTTTGTAAAAACAAACAATTGAAAAGGCTTAATCAATAAAGAGAAGAGAAGAGAGAGAGAGAGACTGAAATGTATTGACAGAAGGGAGAAAAGAATCCTTTGAACAACTACAGAAAAATAAAATGAATATGACTCAATTTTGGATAAGAGAGAGAGAAAGAGAGAGAGGGAGAGGAGTAGAGGGTGGGATGACCAGACCAGAGAGAGATTGTGTACAGAGAGATGTCGTGATGGGAGAACAAGCGAGGGATGGATAGGTTGATATGAGAGAGAGAGAGAGAGAGAGAGAGAGAGGTGTGAGGTTGTTTCACTGAGAGCAGCTGTATGGAGGACATGGTGGGTGGAAGTGGTGGAGGCCGTGGGTGATCTCTGGCTACAACTGCCAAGCGCCCATTAGTTAGCGCACCAACACGACGTCAAAAGCTTCGGCTGCACCGAACACCTACTGCAGCTCAGGCGGAAAAACACACCGACGATCTTCACACCAAACACACCAGAACCTTTCAAACACTTACTAATTACAAATGCATCCTAGTATGTGTTTTTTTTGTTTGTTTGTTTTTTTAGTCTTTATTAATGTTAATGTTGAGATTCCAGAAAGCTTGTTTGTTGAAATTCATTCTTGGCATGTATTCCTTTCAGTTTTGTTTGTTGGCATTTTGCCAACTATAGGCATATTTGCTGCAATTTGTTTGTTTGTATGTTTGTTTATATGACTTTTGCCACTGAATGAAATCCTTGAAATTGATTTGTTTGGGTTTTTTGTTTGTTTGTATTTGGCCATCAGGTTTTTAAACATCAGTGATTAGAGTTTGTTTTTATGTTTGTTTATACTTTTTGCTTGACAGACATAATTGGTACAATTCATTTAAATTTTGAAATTCGCCATCAAAAGAAATAATTGTTGGAGTTTGTTTAATTGTTTGTTTGTTTACATTTTGCACTAGATTGGCATCTTTCTCGGAATGTGTTTGTTTGTTGGCATTCTGCTGAGATTTCACACTTGACAGACATTGTTGCAGTTTGTGCTTTTTGTTTGTTTTTATTTTACCATTAAGACATCTTTGCTACTTATTTTGTTTGTTTGTTGAAATTTTGCCATCAACATCATTACTGAAACCTGTTGAACTGTTTATTTGTTTAGATATTTGTTAGCTATTTTGTACTTGACAGACGTCATTGCATTTGTTATGTTGTTTGCTTCTGTAACAGACATTTTGTGAAATTTTAGAGACCGGCTGCACATCCAGTTCTCTTATTTAATCTGTTTCATCTTAAATGCTAATCATTAAACATGGTGTCTAAGTGTGATAGAATTTGATTTCATTTATTTACATTACATTTAGGTTATCGCAACTATCTGAACACTTGAGGGTTAAGGGCCATGGTCAAGGGCCCAACAGTGTCAGCTTGGCGGTGGTGGGATTTAAACCTTGGAGCTTCCGGGTACTCGACCGATGCCGTAACCACTGAGCTACAGTACATGAAGGGTTTCCAGAAAGAAAATTATTCAAATTTGTCAATTTTATTTTGTTTAAACTTATGCATAAGAAAAAAAGCGTCATGAAACATCTGCAGTAAAAACATACAGTAAATGTGTAAGTTAAACATTTTGCATATTTTTAGGACTACTGTTTCCTATAACATCCAAAAACACTCAAATAAATAATCAGTTCTACAAATGAACCAAATCCGTGCTCAGGCTGTCTCTCACCAAAACAGAAACACGCGCACACACACACACGCACGCACGCGCACACACACACACACACACACACACACACACACACACACACACACACACACACACACACACACACACACACACACACAGTACACTTTCTCTTCATCAAACTCAGGTTTTCTCTCTCTCTCTCTCTCTCCCTCTCTCTCTCTCCTGCCCGGCTGTCTGGGTGTGTGCTTGATTGTTAATTTAGGCAAGTGCCTTGTGCCATGGAGAACTGGCTGTGGGGTTAGCGCTCTTGAAGTCTCAGGCCACTGGTGGTGCGCATGTGTGTGTGTGTGTGTGTTGTATATTTAGGTAAAGCCCCGGCCGTGGGTTGGTGCGGTGTAGGAGGGTCGGGTGGACGAGCCCATCTGGGGAGCTGAATTGTAGGTTGCCTGCTTGCTCCGAGACTTAAACTATGATAAGTAATGAGGGTGGCGCGGCCCGAAATAGACCCCCCCTCCCCGCTCTGTGGTCCTGCCTGGCCAGCTCCATGCTCCCTCCTGCCTCCTCCACTCTGGTTAGCATCCTGGCTAAATTTGTTTGTCGTGCTCCTGTAATTAAGCCTCTGTACGTGTGTGTGTGTGTGTGTGTGTGTGTGTGTGTGTGTGTGTGTGTGTAAGAGAAAGAGTTGGAGCTTTTCAATACACGCTGGCAGCTGGCTTTGAGTCCTAACTTGCCGCCTCCCAGAGGACGCCCATGTCCCGGACTATATGATTAGCTACAAGGTGCTATTTCGTGGTGCGCTCGAGAGCGAGAGCGCGTGCGCGCATGCGTGTGTGTGAAAGCGTATTGCGACTCCTTGTGTGAAACAAACACACCAGATGTTTCCTACTGAACACAATGTGGCCGTGTTTATCGATCCACAAATGAAGATGAGGTCAGGGTAAACTTCAGGACTTTAAGAACTCTAGTTTGGTCAGTTCTCCTCCTCGGCATCCTCCTCTTCCTCCTCCTTCTTACTTTCCTCCGATCTCTTCTCCTCTTCAGTTCTGTAGGCAGTTGTGAAGACCGATTAGCTGCTATAAAAAAAAAACCAACAACATCAGAGTGATCCGAGCTCACCACTTCACGTTGTCCTCCGGGTTCACTACACGACGTCCCCCCACCTCCCTGAGTCATATATTTTATATAAGAGAATACGCCTAAATATACATACACATAGCGTGCACGCTGCACTGAACATCTCCTAATCTCTCAAGCGTTCACATTAAACCGGAGTTGCATGCAGAACGGTAGATAAAATCCTAATGTGACACTGGATTAGCGTTTTAAAGAAGCATAATCTGACTGACGACAAAATTCTTGCAGCATCTCAGAAAATGACCCTTATGTAGAAGCGATTAGACACAACAACAGCTCACGAGACAAATGACAAATACTGCAAATACGCTAGTGATGAAGGCAAAACGTAAAAAAAAAAAAAAACTTGCTAATGGACAGGATAAAAATGATAACCACAAGCTCTCTTTCTTTGTGCATTGACTTCCATCTATCTTTAGAGGATGTTTATCATATAATCTGACATGAAGAACGCACATCATACAGTACGTATCACACAGTCTTAACCTTAGGAATAACCTTTAAAACAACAAATCTCTCAGCAGATCACGAGTTATATTATAATACAGGGCCGAATTTAGCTGCCTAGTCTCCCTCAGCACCCAAATCCCTCCTGCAGGGCTCACTTTGCACTCTGCGCACAACCTCTGACCCAAAAAGGCAGCCAGACTCATAATGAAAGGCTTCCTCTAAGCCAAAGAAACCATCTTGTTTTCCCCTCCGGCTGCTCCAGCCCAGGCCGACCTCACCAAGCTCCTGTCCTCACACAACACAGGTTCACTGCTCTGGCCTTTTCTTAGCAACAGACTCCTGGGTCTGAGACGTCTAGGGACAGACGTACTAAACAGTTCTAAATACTAAAAATGCTGCAGCTGCATGAAAGATCTGGTGTTTTATTTGAAATGTGAAATTCTAGTCCTCAAACAGTACACAGGCATTTGAAGGAGGATTTCTGCATAATAAAATCCCAGTCTCAGGGGCAAATCAGCATCGTGCATGTTTTAACTGTAGAAATGAGCATCAACATCAACATACTTTAACATATTATTACAATTTATAACCATTGGCTAATAAAATGCAAAAAAAATGCTTTTTTTTAATATCCCTTTGTGTATCATGAAAATCTGGCAACCCTGGTTAAAGCAAATACATAAGCACACTAAACAAGGCTTGTACACGTTTTCTAAATCTTCTAAACATACACTGCAAAGTACAAGTATATGTGTGTGTGTGGGGGGGGGGGAGGTGTTCAAGTCAAACTGGGACTTTTACAATGGACGCTCCCAAAAGAATTTAAGTACAGTATGGTGATAAAACCGCAGGAAAACATTTGAACAGTGCAAACGTTTTAAAGAGCCGAGGTGGCTCGGAGCTTACTGCAGTCGTTCGCGTGAACATTCAGCGAGTGGAATGCCTGGTCCTTGAAAATCAACTTGCAGAAGAGATGCATCTGTCTGTGTACACGCAATCATTCACAACACCACAGGATCTCGGCTGGGAGTTATCGCCACATCCCTCCTACATTCCTGACCTCGCTCCAAGCCATTTCCACATGTTTGGTTCATTACAGGAGTTCCTGAGAGGCCAGCGTTTCAGACGTGAAGCAGGAAGTCCGATCATGGCGGTCTGTTTATTATATAAACCTTTTTACCTTGATGGTATCCGAGCACTAAGGAAACATTGGGACAAGTGCATTAAAAATGGCAGAGGATTTTATAGAGAAATAAAGCGAGGTTTTACTCACATAACTATGTTCTGCTATTCGGCACAAGCAAAAGTCCCGTTTTGACCTGAACACATCCATTGTCAGTTTTCCCCTGCAGGAAAGTCTGCAGGATGAAAGTGTTTATTTGAATTTTGTGCAAAAAGAAAAAACAAAGGAAACAAAGAATGATCGATAAAGCGATGTCTATTGACATCTAAAACATATCAGAAAAAAATGTTCAGTAGATGTAACTGTACAGTAAATGAATAAATAATGGAAAACAAATTCAGATTTTAATTCTTAGACATGTTTTCATTTAAGGAATGTTGTTTTTCTCTAATGTTGCCCCTTTCCCCTGAAAAACACGCCTGCATTAGCCACAGCTCCAGGGTGTCTTTTTAAAATCCCTGTCTTTTTAAACTCAAAATAACTCTGAGCCACCTTTTCAGCACAAATTCCAATGAAAATGAATAAATAATGTACATTATATTTGATCTTTAATGTAAACAAAATAAGTAATCATTCATCATTTATCCAGTGACTTTTCCTGCACTAAAGGTGATTATTTTCCCAGAACACCCTCTCCTGGATTGTTTTTTTTTTGTTTTTTGGTGCTTTTATTGTGAATCACCTAACGTGGGTATCTGATGTTAATGATGATTTAGTTTTAGAAATACGACAAAGATGGGAGCTGGGAACAACCATTGTAATACTGTTAGTAAAGATTTTTGATTAAATAAACAAAGAACAAAGATCATGTACTTTTGTTAAAGTTAACAAACTTTTTTGTTAATTTGTGACTATTGATGTTCATACATAACTTGCACATATAAAAAAAAAAATCTAAATTTAAACATGTGTTGTCTCTTATCTAAGTCTCCGATATTAGCAAGAATTAAAGGTACACAAGGAACCACTTACCTCACTGCTGATTAGCCAAGACACATTTGTAGCGCAAAACTATTTTAGGCTAATACAGCTAACGTGTAATTAAAAAAAGCATATAACAGCATTAGCTTAGTTTTATGCTTAACATGGCTGCATAATATCACATTTTTTCATTTTTTACATATCAGCACAAGCTATGGTGCCAGAAACTTGTGTAATTGTGTAATCGTTTTTTTAGCTTCATATTACCATCACCAGGTTTTTGTGATGCTAACGTCTTAGCTACTGTATAATCTTTCCTTACATGCTAGCAACTGTGGCTAAATGTTAGTGTAACAATCAGGGAAACAAACATGTCTCAGCATTTCTTTGATTTAAAATAGGAAAACAAATTCAGATTTTAATTCTTAGACATGTTTTCCTTTAAGGAAAGTTGTTTTTCTCTAACGTGCCCCTTTCCCCTGAAAAACACGCCTGCATTAGCCACAGCTCCAGGGTATCTTTTTAAAATCCCTCTCTATTTAAAATTCAAAATAACTCTGAGCCACCTTTTCAGCACAAATTCCAATGAAAATACGTCCAACCTGTTTCACCTCATCATTTCAGTCACCTTTGTGTTTTTGTCTCTTTGCGTTTCTTTACAGTTACAGGACACGAAGAGTTCAAGGCTGAACTTCATAACAGATATTTGAGATAAAGACCCAGACCACATTAAAAAAAAAAAAATCTAAAGCAGGATTTTTTCTCTTTTTTTACCTTTACATTAAAGTTTTTATTAACGCTTTTAAAGTGTTTAAAAGATGATTTGAGAAACATTGATTCATGCTAATAATATTCATGTAATGCTCATGCCGGCTACTGTAGGTTATGCTAACCTAGGTTTTGCTTGATTATAATCATTAGCAGCTAACAGCTAACTACTGACATTGTCTGCTCAATAGAAAATAGCTTTTTGAGTAACATAAAAAGATCAGATGCACTTATTATTCCTTGTCATATCATCCATTATGACTCCAGACAATGTCTAGCTAAATAAAAACTGCTCTAATTTTCTCTGGGAATCCTAAATATTTCTTCTGTGTGAGAGTAAAAACTCACTTTATTCCTCTATATAATCCTCCACTACAGTAATGCACTTACAGTATTCCAGTGTTTCACTACTGCTTGGACACCATTAAGGTAGAAAGTTGTATCTACTGTATATAGTGGAGCCATGATCGGACTTCCTGCTTCAGAAACACCGGCCTCCCAGGAACTCCTTTAATGGCCCAGCCGAGTTCTTGTAATGTGCAAGTGGTGTTGGTGAATGATTGTGTGTACAGTTGGCATGAACAGATGTGTCCCTTCCAAAGGTTGGCAACACGTTATCCAAGGATCATGCTTTAAAAAAATGTTTGCACCATTCAAATATGACTAAACATCTGAGCGTACTCTAAATGTCAATCAGTTTTACACCTTAATTCACCAGAAATTTCATCAAAAGTCCCGGTTTCTCTTAAACGCCCCTTGTAAATATATGTGGATAACTATTACAGTGAAGCACAAAAGTGGTCCCAAAGTTCCTTGAATTATTGTTGAAGGTAGGAAGATGTCTCCTTGATGGTACCAAATCAAAGAGGATGAAAAGTAGGAAAAACTTGGTACCTTGTCATGTTTTCTTTCTCCTTATGTAACACAATGCATTGCTGCTGACCTTTGACATTTGTCTGCTATCATACAGTGAGCAAATCATAAATACCACTGGCGCAGTCTGAATCGAGACACTTCCTAGAGTAACCCGAGCAATCGGTGCTTTGCAAACCACCAATCTGTTTCACTTTGGCATTGTGATGAAAGTAGCGAAGGGAGCGGCGGAGTAGCCCATTTTACCAGCGGGAGGTTTTGGCGACGGCCGGCAGAGGCTGTGCCCGGGAGCTCAATGAGGGTCCGAGCTGCCACACCCCGTCGTGCCCGGCAAGGCCCAAACACATGAGTCTATTTAAGTCTCTCAACACCACCACGGCACTCATGGCTGCCTCTACCACTGACCTCCTCTTTCTACCACGGGCCACTGGCAGCAACCAGGGGTGATTATAGTCCGGATATAGCACTACATCATATGAGACCTGTGGTTCCCTGTCCCAGTCCTGGAGTTTCCCTGCTTTAAAGGACTTGTTTTAAGTTGTGAACGGCTGGGTAATTAGCTGATTGGTCAAATCAGGCACGTTAGAGCAAGTGGTGGTACCTGCACAAATTTTCCCCTAAATTTTGTTTGCTTTCACATAAATCGTTTATTGCTTTCAGCTTTGGCAATTAATTAAAGGTACAGTAAGGTTTAAATTAAAATCAGTAAGGTTTTAATCAGGAAATGTTGCAATATATCAAATTTTTAATTTAATTATATAACTTTATATAACATTACTCAAACAGTTTTTTGCAATTCATGAAAGGTGCAATCTGTCATTTTTAATCAGGACACATTTATTTTTGTAATATTTAGTTATTGACAAGCTGCTATGCTGTTAATTAATTAATTTCTGTGCGTTGTCATGGCCTTGGCTCTGACAATGTACTCTATATCCATCTTAGAAGAAAGTGTCACTACTTAAAACTTTGCCTCTTTTTGCTAGAGCTTACCCTGAACATGTTTTTCTTCTCTTTTCACCCTTTTCTTCTCTCTAAGGAAAAGAGGAAACCAGAGTACCCAGAGGAAACCCACCAAGTACGGGGAGAACATGCAAACCACACACACAGAGACCCCTAGGCGGCAATCGTACCCTCTGTGCGAGACGACAGTGCCAACCACTGAGCCAACATGCCATCTGAGTAAATATACCATAAATGGAATGGAGCTTATTGTTATAGGGAAATTATCAACGGTAATATGGCGTGATGAATCCGATCCACCTTAAAGATGATTATTTTGCCATAACAGCACATCCTGAAATGTTTTATTCTTCTGATACGACAGCACTTCCACAGCTCAAACCGCTTGTATTTTGTTACAAAATTAAATACTATATTTTTTAATCTATTTACAGACGTTACAGAACATCTGTTGTGATTTTTTTGTTTTTTTTTGTTTCTATCTGATTGCGTATAAAACTGGGGATGTTGGTGGTTAAGTGTGAAAAAAAACAAATCCTCCCCGCCCCCCAAGATGCTTTCTACAGGACATGGCGAGTGGTCTGGAACATCCACCTATTCAGCGCTTCTTCTACACAAAACATTTTTATCAGTTTGATGAGAAAAACAAAAATTACTCAGTTCGAGCAGACAAAAAGAACACGTTATCGATCAGTGCAAGCCAGAGATGTGGCGAGATAGCTGGGTAAGCTTCTTGTAAATAAACCCACATTATCGGGGCGATGGTACAAACCAATAACCTTCATAAGGCTCTACTGTCAATCTGCAGCACACATCCTGCCAGAAGAACAAGAAAAACATACCACCATATGCCCGAGAAGCAGCTCAGAAACGACTTGTCAGCAAAAATATGGCATGGGGTAATTTACAAACCCAATTATTGAGCAGCTGTGGTGAAATGTAAAGATTACCCTCCCACAAACAGTCACACAATAATGAAGGACTGGGTTTTCCTGAAGGCAAGATGGCCGCCATGACAATTTTTCAATATTTCTTATCGAGTTTGTGACACCGAGGTTGAATTGACGAGTCTAAGCCGATAGATGAGTAGCTAACGCCCAGACACAAGCTTCACAGATATCTCATCCTCATGGATCCATGTTTTACACGAGAAAGTTCAGACGGTTATAATACAGAATTTAGGTTTAAATGTTTCAAGGAATGAGTGTATATTATATCATCGTATATGACTATATCATAAGGAATGATACAGTATAGTCACTTCCTGTAAATGTTAGCTGCATACTTTAAGTTTTGCGTAACACGCTTTCTTTATTAGGCTGAAGTTCAAGGAGAAAATCTGAAAATCATGGAATTGGTGAAATTTTGTTATGCATGGTAAACGTCTTTGTGAAATCATTTATCTATAGATCGATCTCAAAATCATCCTACAGGCAGAAAGCTGAAACAAAACCGAAAGCCATTTCTTACACAAAGGTTTCGTTTCTACTTTATAGCTGTTCTAGAAAGTAAACCATGTTTATGAAAAGTTCAGAGATGCTTAGAAACTGGAGATGAAGTATACACCGATCAGCTGTAACGTTAACATTAAAACATTAACAATTATGAATGTGGCTCACACAAATGTGATATTCCAGTCGAACCGAATATCACAAATCGACAAAAAAGTCAATGCTGATCTTGATAAAAAGGCACCAGAACACCCAGTGCACCAAAGACCACCATGCACAGGGCCCTGCCAGAAAAGAGCCCAAGGCCACGAACCCAGCCTCCAAACTCCCCAAATCCCAATCTGATTGAGCCCTGATGGAATGCGCCGGATGAACAAGTCTGATCCACAGATGCCCCTTCCTGCAACCCAGAGCACCCAAAGGATCTTCTACCAACATCGTGGAGCCAGACACCACAGCACACCTCTTGAGGTCTTGCGGAGTCATTCTCCCAGGGGTGGCACAAGGGGAACCTAAAAAGAAGACTTTGAGACAAACTACAAATACAGTATGATTTCTGTTTCTATATCAATACAGCATTCTCAATGGAGTCCAAAATTTTTCAATGGGACCCACATTACCCAAATACCAGAATATTACTTCCTTTCATTTCAATATACTGTCGTGAATAAGTTTTAGGAAATAACTGCAGCAGGGCATCAGCTGATGATACACAAGATGCTATTCATACATTTGTGCATCTTTTCAGAAGAGTTACATCAGACTTTTGTAAGGATTCATTGGAAGGCTTTCCTTCGCTTGGTGGTTGGAAGCTACTGAAAAGCTCTAGTGATGTTCAGTGCCATGTTTGAAATATATATACAGTATATGTATAATGTATATAATGTATATAATTACTCAAAAGTGCTAAGTTAACATTCCATTACAACATTTACACTTACATCTTGTTTAAAGAAAGAAGAAGTTGAGTTCTATACGGTTCTTCATGTTTGTTTCTCTGCCCTCACATCGTGTCCTTTATATTGTTGTGATATGTGTCATTTTCACTTTGCTATGGCTTTCGGCGAACCACAAGATACAGTATCATTAAGTAAATCAATCAAATTCATGTTTTTTTTTTTTCAAATTAGTTTAATGTGTTAACGGAGTAGGCGGCACAATGCCACTGTCGCCTCGGGTTCGATTCCCACCTCAGGTCTGTGTGTGTGTGTGTGTGTGTGTGTGTGTGTGTGTGTGTGTGTGTGTGTGTGTGTGTGTGTGTGTGTGTGTGTGTGTGTGGAGTTTGCATGTTCTCCCCGTGCTTTGTTGGTTTCCTCCGGGTTCTCCAGTTTTCACCCACATTCCAAAGATATGCAAATTAGACTAATTGGTGTGCCCACTGCGACCCAGTATACAGGTGATGCAGTATGAGTGAGTGCGCAAGTCTGCTGCCACCATCAGGTGAAATAAAAAACTGCAACGCTCATATGTTCTAAGATAGAAGCGACGGGCCATATTGGTCAGCTAGCCCAGATGCCCATCCATGAATTTTGGGGTGGAGCTTCTGATTTGTTGCTTGGCAATCTTTCTTCAGTATCGCTGACTCCTCCTCCTTTAACATCTGTCATCAGTTTCCTTCATTTCCTGGAGACTCTGTAGTCCTGTAAAGCATCATGTGATTTTAATGACAAAATGTGATTTGATTGACAAAATTAATCGACACTTTCTGACCACTTTCAGAGTGGATGGGCGACTGCGAGGAGCTGCGAGGATGTGCGCCGCGAGAGTGTGTTTCGTAAACGCAGCGTGTATGGAGGTGATGGAGAGGCGATGGGTGCAGCTCCAACCAGTGGCATGAGCAATTGGATAACAACCTCACGCATGCAAGTTGAGACACGAGACAGCATGAGTGTGTGTGTGTGTGTGTGTGTGTGTGTGTGTGTGTGTGTGTGTGTGTGTGTGTGTGTGTGTGTGTGTGTGTGTGTGTGTGTGTGTGTGTGTGTGTGTCTATGTGAGTGTGTGCGTGTGTGTGAGGTGGGCTGAATCTTCCCACCTACCCTGCCATGAAGTGTGAGAGAAAGCGAGATCCAGCGAATGAGAAAGAGGTAGACGGAGGGAAAAACAGGAACGGGAGATGGAATATAAAGAAGAGAAAGGAGTGCAAAAAGAGAGGAGCATGTGGGAGAGCCAGAGAAGAAGGGAAAAAAAATGAGAGATGAAGAGGGATGTGTGTGTATGTGAAAATGTGTAGGAGAGGCTAGGAAAAACATTCCGGCTTGGCAGAGATATCACAGGAGTCAAGAAAGAGAGAGAGAGAGAGAGAGAGAGAGAGAGAGAGAGAGAGAGAGAGGGAGTGATGAGGAGGGAGAGACGGGGAGGGGGAGGCATCTCAATATCTGAGTATGTGGTTAGGTCACATTCCTCTCCTTGCCTTCTCATGCAGTAGGCTTGGAGGCAGGGAGGGAGACAGACAGACAGACTGATGGATAGACAAAAAGAGAAAAAGAGGAGGAGGAAGAGAGTTAAAATACAAGGAGTGAGAAGGGGAGAGCTGGCACGAACCAGTCAGACCACTCCAGGTGTGCAGCCTTGGCACTGCCTCACCCTGAGATACACTGGGACAAGGAAATCTCTCTCTCTCTCTCTCTCTCTCTCTCTCTCACACACACACACACACACACACACACACACACCACGTTTTTCCTCAATGCAGTACACAAAAAAACATATTTGAAAACTTGTTTATTTAATATACAAATATACACTGAGTGCAAAAGTTTACACGCCCCCATGATTTCTGTTGATGGCTTAGCGGCTAGCACCTTGGCCTTGCAGCTGTGTACTCCAGTGACATACAGATTAGGCTAACTGGTATTTCCAAATTGCCCATATAAAAGATTAATAAATGAATGAATGAATGAATGAATGAATGAATGAATGCAGAAACATCCACTCAAAACCTAATGCTTTATAAATTAAATAAAATTTCTTACTAGTCCTGTAGCTAATTTAAATTTCCTGTTGTTTGGGGGGTGGGGTTTTGAATCCCATTCCCATTACATTCAACAGGATTTGTTTTTCTTACTTTCTTACTTTGGCTTCAAACTCTTTTATATATATATATATATATATATATATATATATATATATATATTCTTGCCTAATATACTCACAAATTCATTGTGGTTGCACAAAGTTCTCGAATCTCAAGTCTTATTTGACCTTGAAAAAAAATCTCCTCATTTCACTCACACACACACATTATTGGGAAATCTCTTTCTTGAAGCACATTTGCCAATTTCTTCTCACATATTTAAGGGTTAATCTTAAATAGTTCCCAAGTGTATGAGGACTTAACTGCAATACAAACACCCCATGAGGTGGGTGGCGGCTCACAGATCGAGCTTTTACCATGACGGGTTGGTAAACATGTCACGTACACCTGGGTAGGATTTTTAATTTGAGGACCGCACCTTTAATCAATAGCTGCATGAGGAATAACTGCGACTGTAAGTCGGGAGTCTGAGAAGTTTTTTGCTTGTCATGTAAAATGTTGTGCAGTAATTTTGAAATGATGTTGTGCTCATGTTTTCTGTTTCGACAGCAGTTCCAGTTATAATGCAAATCGCAGGTTGATACTAATGTGATACATTATAATTTTATATAATACATTTTTTTTAATGATAAAAGTCTCTAAGGAGTTGTTCAAATCTCAAACATTAGTAAAAGGAGTCTCCAGTGTCAGCATTCTGTAAAAGGTTTTTTTCCAAAACACTTGCAGAACATTGTGATTATGAGTTTTGAGTAAAACTGGCTGCTTTTTTATTTATTTATTTATTTTATTTTTATTTTTTTTGCAAAAGTGAGTAGGAGTTTGAACATTGCCGTGTTTGTCTCTGGGTGTGCCTGAGGTACAGAGCATCATGATCCAGTTGCCAGAGGTCGACCCGTCTCCTGAGAGACTCAACCCTCCGCTCCAAGTAGGAGATAAATTCAGTTAGAAGCTCATAGATGACAATCACTGTGACATCAAGTCTCTTGGTTGCTCAGACAGTTTTGGGCTGAAGTTTTGGTCAGAACCTGGGCTATTTGCTAAAGCTAATCGGACGTCACACCAGCTAAACATCTGCGCTAGCGAGTATGCATGCAAATTACTCAGATTTAATTTATAAACACCGGGTCATTCAAGGGGCCAGAGATTCGAATAATAATGTAAAAAATGTGCAATAAAAGAAAAGGCCTGTGGAGTGGGTGATTATACATGAAATAAAAAAAGCCACATATGAACTCGGATATCCACATGGCATCGTGTGAAAATAAATGTCTGGAATTTTTAAAGAAAGTTCATGTGGAAGTCAATTAATAATTTCTCAAAAAGAATCAAGTGAAAATGAATGAAACTCGAGCAAAAAACATTGCATGACAACAAAAAAAAAAGTAAATTAATCCAATGTAAAAAATAAATAAATGAATCTGGTTTAAATTGATCAGGTGAAACTAAAGGAAACAGTTTTAAAAGAATCACATGAAAATAAACAAATCAACTGTATAAAGAATCAAGTAAAAAAAAACAATGAGATTTAAAAGATTTTAATCAGCTGAAAATAACTGAATCAGGCAAAAATTAAATAATCAGGTGTAAATAGAATGAGGCAAAAATACAGCAAAACAATCAGAAAATGATGATGAGTCATGCGTGAAAAGAATCACATATAAAACTGAATGATGCATGTATTTAAAAAATGTGTGCAAATTTTTTTTCAATAAATAAATGAATCATGTCAAAAATGAACCACTTGGGAATGAATGAAGTGCAAAATGTGAAAATAAGTCACGAAATTGAAAATTCATGCAAATTAATCATTTAAGAAAGAATCCCTTATAAAAAAACAATCTAAAATAGAATTAGACGAAAAATAGGAATCAGAGGTGGAAATAAATTAATCATGAGCAAATTTGAAGTGTAGAAGTGTGAATAAACAAGTTGTGTTCAAAAGAATCATATGTGAAATTTAACGATTCAAGTTGAAAAAGAATTACTTTTTCTCACTCACTCACTCACTCATGGTCTATAGCACTGTATCCTGTATTCCAGTTCGCGGGGGGTCTGGACCCTATCCCAGGATGCTTAGGGCACGTGGTGGAGTACACCCTGGACAGGGTGCCAATCTATCGCAGGGGCATTAAATAACACATGAATCTTTTCAAATGAATCACACATAGAAATGAATGAATCATGGAAAAAAAATCTTATGTGGACTGAATGAATGATGTGCAAAATGAATCAGAAGTGAAAATAAATAAGATGTGTGTAAAAAAAAATCACATGGAAATCAGTGCAAAATCAAAATCAGGACAGTTTAAAAAATATAAACTGATAAAATAGTCAATCTTGAGACTGTAAAAACTATTTTTATTTATCTGCCTTTATGAAGCACAATTAGCGAGAGCATGATTGTACAAAGATCTTTTTAAAAATATATATATATAATAATAAAGAGGTAGCAGTTTGGTGGAAAAATGTGTTTAACGTTGTTCCTTGATTTATTTCCATTCCAGATAATAAACATAAAAAAAAGTCCAGAGGTTACTGTGAATAGGAGGGTATGATGAAAGGAAAGATTCAGACATTCTGATATCATAGGGACGGTTCCTAGGTACCCATGTAGGAAAAATGCATTTTACCCGAAAATATCAAGCCTGTAGAAATCTGTAGATTTTCTTGAAAAGTTTTGACAGAGGTTGAGGTTTGGGGCAGTGTAGGCGGCGCAGCACTGAATTATACTCGTATATGGTTAAGTGGAAACCCCCCCTCTGTAAAAATAGTATGTGCAGGTGTGTGTGTGTGTGTGTGTGTGTGTGTGTGTGTGTGTGTGTGTGTGTGTGTGTGTGTGTGTGTGTGTGTGTGTGTGTGTGTGTGCGCTACTGGGGTATGAGATGATGAAAGACGTGAGCGACAAAGCGTGAGGAAGTGGTTGGTTTTGCCAATTCAGCTGAAAAAGAGAGAGAGAGAGAGAGAGAGGGGTTGGCGATGTGTTAAGATTTAAAACTATACCTGACTTCAGATCAGATTGACATGAATTTCCACGAATCTGAACAATTTGTTTCTCTGAAATCTTATCTTTTTTTCATGTAGCACCATCTTGTCCTCATCATCACTGGAGGTCATGAGGACACTGTTGATCAAATGAAAACAGTTTAATTCGATGCATTTCTAGAGCACTTGTATAAGGGATGAAGCTGACCAGAGCGATGTCCAGCTGAGAGATTAAAAAGGCAGATCACATTCGCAGGGCAAGACACGTTAACACGCCTGAATAACACCCATGTAAAGGGAACTGAAATAAGCAAGCCATGATGTAAGGGGTATTCGAGTCAAATCGAGACTAGCGATTGAAGGCGTATAAAAAGAAAAAGGAAAAAAAAAAAACGATTGACATTTACGGAAGACTTCACGCACAGTACGGTGATGAGACTCACAGTGACAGAGTCACAGTAAAACATTAGACTGGTGCAAATATAAATGACGATCACTGCCGAGGTGGCTCAGAGCCCACTGCAGCCGATCCTGTGAGCATTCAGCGATTGGAATGCCTGATCCTTAAAAAAATGGACAAAAAAGATGGATAACTTGTCAACTTGAAGACACGCATCCGTCTGTAGGAACTGTACACACAATCGTTCATCAACACCACATGCACATTACAGAAACTCAGCTGGGAGTTATTGCCACATCCCTTGTATAGTCCTGACCTCGGTCTTAGCCATTTCCACACGTTTGGACCGTTAAAGGAGTTTCAAACATGAAGCAGGCGGTCCGATCATGGCTCCGACCTAATGAGGACACTTTCTACTGGGATAAGTGCATTAGTGTAGCAGGGGATTATATACAGTAGATAAATAAAGGGAGTTTTTACTCTCATACAGTAAGTGTGTTCTGTTATTCTGAACAATCAAAAGTCCCGGTTTGACATGAACACCCTTCATATGTACAGATCTCAGAGTTTATTTGTTTATTGAATATCAGGGTTGATAAAAATAAAAATAAATCACCCCAAACGTGTAGTTAGATACTTTAGGTTAGAGAAGAAAGGTCTCAGGTTGTCAGTAATGTTTTTTCATCTTAATGATGCTGTCCTTCTCTTGCATCAGCACCTCTTTGGACTGCATATTAAGATTCCCCATAAACAGCAACCAAATGCAAATTGGTATCAACACCAGACCTTTACTCTCAATGAAATCTGCAAGGTTTTACCCAGCGACAACAAATGTAAAGGAAACAAAACAGGGCCCAGAATGGAGACTTGGGGTAAAAACCAAAACCAGAGAAAACTGGCTTTATGAGGAATCTCCGCTGCATGATTAAGAAGATCTGGAGGGATGTTGTAATTAATTATATTAAATGTAGAGGTGAAGTCAAGAGTGTGCAATAAGTCATTAGTCAGTTTTAGAAGAACCTGACTGAAACTTGTCATTTTCACCTAAGTGTGAAGACAGCTAGGAAAAGACCACTTTTTCTCAAACTTTTGATAGAAACAGTGTGTTATACTGACCTGTCTAGTCTGTTCCTTAATTACTCAAACATCGACACCACTTAGCCAGCGAGCAGCTGAAACGGACCGATCCAGTCCCCTGATATCAAACCGTGGCCTAAATGATTAGCCTGACGTAACCCCGGTGTAATCTAGATGTCTAAATGATGGAGCGTGCGTAGGCCGAATGAAACGGCAATGTGTGTAATGTGTGTAATGTGTTTGCAGCAGCTACACTCGCTTCATTGTGAAATTATCTCCGCGGCTCACGCCTGTTTTCCCAATCTCCAGCTGCACAAAGCTCACACAATGCGAGCCCCACACCCTCTTCAGAAGCCACTTAATCGCACCAACCCAGCTGATAGCACCGCTCCCTTTACCTTAGGCTCAGCGCTGATTCATATGCCAAGAAAAACCACTGAATCTTTTCCTGAAGTCGTTTTTTTTTTTCCCAACATGTACAGTTTGCAGTTTTTCAATAATGTGCCAAGGTGTTTTTTTTTTTTTCCTTAATAACTTCAAGAGAGATTTTTAAAAAGGCTGGTAAGGGAACAACATTTTATATCTTATATAATGTTTCACAGCTTTACATGGGTAACTAAAACAGATAAAAGGTACAACAAAATTGTTGTAGTATGAGAGGAATAAAACACATCAAGACACAAAGTTTTTTTTTTTTTTTTCAGATATTCTCCCTAATTTAGTCGTGTCCAATTCCTCCCCGTCACTAGGGGGCTCCCACATTAAGGCTACTACTACCACTCAGCCGGGAGGGCCGAAGACTATCACGTGTTTCCTCCAAAAGATACGCTGCCAATGTCCCAATATGAGATACCACAGCACACCCCCAGAGGCCCTGTGGAGCCACGCCCAAAGGGCAAGCATTGCCCCAGTGGTACAAGTGGAACCAAAAATACCTGGGTGATTTTAATGTTAATAGCTTTACTGTTATGGCTGGAATAAGCAGATTTATACCAAAAAAGCGTCAGCCACAATGTAAAGACTGCTTTCATCAATTTTGGTGTGTTGCCTTTTTCAGCCTTTGCCTCTAGGTGGTGTTTTTTCCGATCGTCTTGCCGTCTGTCTTTAAGTACTTGTAAGTAAGAGCATTATCTCAAGGATGAGATTGCGTTTGATAAATCTATATGGAACTACTTGTCTAGCAGCCAGCCGATGAACTGATTAGATTTCAAGGTCAAAGCAAGGTCGAATGTCTGAAATTTTAATTATTTTTCTTTAATAGCATTCTTTGTGATTGAAGAATATTTTCTTAAATATTTTTAAGAGTTTTTTTTTTTTAAATAAAAAAAGCATCAGACGTAAGCGTCCTCGTCCACGGCATTCAGGTTTTTGTGAATACGTGTTCTGATGCAGCAACAGCAATGTCAGGTACAGTATGTACTGTATATTTTGTTTTTGATGTTTAAAATGTCAACACATCAAATGTAAAGTCAGATCCTACCTTCAACAAAAATTGTAAAACAATTTTTTTATAAAAATAAAGGTCTTAAAGGTTTGAAAAGCAAGGAAAGTTGAAAATTAAAAATGCTTTGACGCACCCATTGGAATACACTTTTATAAATCTTTATTTCCGTAGGCGGGGCTTTACAGTACTGTCCAAGTCTTGAGCCACCCCTGATTTTTTTCATATTTTGCTTTCCAAGAGCCGGACTTCCTTGTATTTTAATGTAGTCTTAGTTCTGCAGCCTTCCTGAAGGCTTCATTTTCTAAACAGCTTTAAAGGAATGTGACTCCGAATCATTCAAACATAAAAATGTACCTCTAACTGAAGGTATGAACCAGTGAGAAACAGGTGCAGACGATGACAGAAGATCAGACCTGTGATTAGTATACTGCTGATGCTGAACGCTGAGGTTGGAACAGACGAGAGGGGAAATGAGGTCGCTGCTGACGTTGTTGTGTAAATAAACGTTTTTTAAATTGTATCTTTAGACACTTTTTGCAAACAAAACATTTGATTTGATTTCTTTCACTTAATCTAAATGATATGGTTTAATATGAAGAAACAATGGGTGGCGCAAGATGTTGGCACAGTACTGGAGATCTCTCTAGGAGATGGAATTTTCTAGGAAAAAAAAAAACTTGACTCGAATGATTTTTTTTTAACCAGTTCTGCCCGGCAAAAGTTTTCAGATTTCACAAAAAATACATACACATTAGTCATTGATAATGTTAAAATGACTTAATTATGAATTAATGAATAAATGAACGCATTAGAAGCATCACATGACTTCACAATACAGTACACTCCCATGTTAATGAAGGTCAACACTGCTAACTGTATTCGCTCATCATCGTCTATACTGTTTAATTCCGTATTCAGGACACACACACTCACACACGACGGGCAATTTGGGAACGCTAATTAACCTAATCTGCATGTCTTTAAATTGTGGGAGGAAACTGGAGTACCAGGAGGAAACCCACCAAGCACGGGATGAACATGCAAACTCCATGCACACCGAGACAGGAATCGAACCCGGACATAACCGTACTTACGTATATAAAGAATCATCCTTTTTTCGTCGCTCCTGTCATCCCACTGAGGTTACATTAACCGTATACATACAGCGTCATCGGCGTATTCATTTACAACACGGTTACGATATACAAACTCTGCGCTTGCTCCCTGTTACTTAATTGCCTGGACACTTTGTTTCACTCGACGCTGCGCTCCTGGCATCCTCGCCACCTTCGAGATAAATGCGTCTGCTTTTTTAGTATTTGGTGTCTGTAATTGTCTGCTGCTGTGACAAAACAATTTCCCTCAGGGATCAGTGGACTACTCTGTCTCTCTGTCTCTGTGTCTCTACATCTCTCCGTCTACCGCTCTATCTCTCTATGCACATGCAGGCACCTTGCTTGATTTTCCTTTCCTTTCTTTTCTTTTTACAATGTTTTTACTTTTCCTTTGTCCAAATACTCATAATCCTAATAAACTATTAATAACTTCTTCTTTTTTTTTTTTTTAAATCTCATTTTCTATGCCACGATGTGAATATGAATGTGATTCTCCTGCTGCAGGTTGTAGGTGCAGGTACACAAGGAGTGTGTGCGTATGTGTATGTGTGTGTGTGGGGGTGTGTGAGTATGTGTGTGTGTGTGTTACACTCCCAGCTCAACGAGCTGTGGCTCAGGTGGACGCTGCCAAAATACTTTCAGTGTAGAGGGAGGGCTGTAGGTGGGTGCACACATTTTGTTTCGTTCCCCACACTGATCTCTCTCTCTCTCTCTCTCTCTTCTTGAATCACTGACACACCTTCCTGCGTGCAGCTCAACTCTTCTCCTTATCGCTCTCTCCGTCTGACGCTCGCTCTCACTTTCGCATGCTTCAGAGGGAAGATAGCAGCCTGCTTCCTGACACTGACGGAGCTCGACTCAGCCAGCGGCTACGAAAGGTCAGCAATGTCTCTTTCTCTCTCTCTCTCTCTCTCTCTCTCTCTCTCTCTCTCACACACACACACACTCTCTGTCTCTGTCTCTCTGTGTGTGTGTCTCTCTCTCGTCTCTCTTTCACATTGTCCGTAGGTATCCCGTACACTCTTGCATCACTGCTTGTATGCACAGGCTTAAAAAAAAAAGTCTCAAAGTCTTGACACCAAATTCTGTAGAAGTTTACTTTAATGAGTGTGTTTACTGTTTCACAGTTTCTCACTGTCTCTCTCTCTCTCACTTTCTGGCGCTCTATTTTTCGTTCTCTTTCTGTCTCATTACAAAGTCTAATAGAGTAAAAGGAGATGACAGGTCAGACATACAGTAGTAGGTTATCTCCCCACTCAGGCGATAACAGGATCGTTATACTCTATATTATTGCGCAATTTTTTTCCTTATTTTTATTTATTTTACAAATAATGATTGAGAGAATGCTTTAAAATTCTCCCTGATCTGCGAAATCTTCGATTACTAAAAATGTAGTCCTGTCTTAGAATGCACAGAGCTCGAAGGGTTTCATGACCTGAGCTGACCTTTGTTCAAACATTGTCATTATCATTAATGAATGATGCCTTGATTATCTTATTTATTTTAATTTTTTTTTTCCAAAAAGGGCAGAGGTGATCGTCTCGTAGGCCATGTGTGTGTGTGTGTGTGTGTGTGTGAATGCAAGAGGAAAGTGTGAAAGTGTGCAAACCTGGGTGTCTCGAATGCTCAAGGATACACCCGAGCAGGTGAATAGGGAGATGACCGGCATGTTCAATTATTCATCCGCTTTTTATCGCGGCACAGGCGCGGTGCGGTGCGGCGCGACGTGACACTTCCTGACGCAAACCAAACGAATCGCTTTCGGATCGCTCGGCCTGTGTTTGAATTCACACTGATCACCCGGCTCCTGAGGTGAAAGCGTAATCAGGAACGGTGTAAAGAGTTAAACACCTAAAGTTACAGACCTTCCCTGCAGAGAGATAAAGAGAGAGAGGGAGAGAGGGAGAGGGTTATACGGGGATAGGCACCACGCCTTTGTCTTCACAGTCACTAGGACAAGGTTTATCGAAGTTGAACCTGATCCGAGGGAGGCTTTTGTTACAGCCTGGATACTTTTACATTGGCGTGTTCACAAACATTTCAGGAGTAGCCTCCTTCTATTTGCTTTCCTCGAGGGGGTGTGTGTGTGTGTTGGGGGGGGGCTGTGGGAAAGAGGCAGGCCTCACAATGCTCCAGATCCGGCTACACAATTCTCCACCGGCTCTATCTCTGCGCCGCTGAGTGACTGCAAAACCCCCACTCAAAAAAAAACACACACACTCTTACTCTTTCTTACCCTCTCTCTCTCTCTCTCTCTCTCTCTCTCACACACACACACACACACACTGTTCAGGCGATATCGCTTGGTTTTAAGACCTGGCCAATTTGTTCCCGATGATCTCAGGGCAGGGGAAGAGAGAAGGGCATTGTTCGCCTCCAAACTTTGATTCCTTTTAAATACTGACACTTTTGTTTTGTTTTGTTTTGTTTTGGTTGTTTTTTTAATGATGAAACCGCAGGTACGAAAGCAACACGGGTCACATGAGAAAAAAAAAAAAAGAGAGCAGGTAAAGCAGTTCAGTTCAGTCAGCATAAGAGAGACATCAGAGGGTGAATGTGGGAGTCTGACAGGCAGAGTGGCACGGTGAGAACAAACACATCGGGTTCCCATCAGCTTATCACCGGCAATCTCAGATGAGCAAGTGGACTGTTTTGTGTTTTCGATGCAAATCGTTTTCCTGGTGTCTACAACTCATTGAGAGCTTTGACTCGTTGAACAAAAGACGGGAACACTTTCCCCTTGTTCGCTTTCGGGCCTCTTTATCCGTAAACTACGGCTGATAAACCGGCAGAATGATGTCGCGTCTCACGTCCTCGCGTCCTTCCCATCACCTACTGTAATATACAGTGTTAATGAACTGTATCGATTGTAATATTAGAATTTGCTGCTTAGAACTTGGCAGGATGGATATCAACACGAGTTTGGCTGTGTGTGTGTGAGTGTGTGTGTGTGTGTGTGTGTGTGTGTGTGTGTGTGTGAGTAAGCATTGGATGGAAAAGAGGCAGTAGAAACATGTCGTGGCTCTGAGCTTGGCCAGCTCATTGAAAACAGAGACCATTTGGGGGGATTTAAACACACATACACACACACACACAAACACACTCTCTCTCTCTCATACACACACACATACACAAATACACACCACATACCACACACTAAACCTCTGTCACGATCGAGCCAGCTCATACCGAGCATCATCAACCCACCACTCACTGTTTCTCCCTCCACGTTTGTTTTACAGTCACTGCTTTGGTATAAAAGTGGGGTTTTAGTGCTGTCTGTGTCATGTAGCTACTTCTACATGTATGCCTTGATAATAGACTTTCATTTACATTTGTACTCGAGTATATTCAGCCCTGTACAGCTTTAGAGGCGGTTACACAGAGCGTGTATGGAATGGCTTCTTACATATTATGTGCAATGCAGTTCATGGTTCTTATGATCAAATCAAAGCTAAATCAATCAATCAATCAATCAATCAATCGATCAATAATTTGGGTTTTTGGTATGCTAAAGATCAGACTGGTTGGCCAATCATTTCACTCAGGTATAAGGAAAAAGGCGTTCCTCGCCGTGAAGTGACACGAGCTTGGTCGGCTTCACAGACTTTACAGGAAGCATATTGTCACTCGTACCCCTTTATAGCAACGCGCTGGTGCGTGGGAATTTGGAAACATTCAAATGTTTGGTTTTCTTAACTTTTCTTACTCTTTTTGTTACGAATTTGTCTATTTGTTACGAAATTTCTATTAAACTGTATGTATTTCACGTGCCTTAATATGTCTCACCCGGCAACATTTACACTCAATGTGTGGCTCGGAATTCATACACAAACACAAAGCTTCAATGTTAACGCAGGTCTCAGAGCAGAGCCAAAGTGTGTGTGTTAAAGCTCCAGCTGGAAAAAATTTTCTTACATCTTAAACTTCATTTATGTCACTCCTCCTCTGAACAAGCTGTTTCAGTGTTTATGTAAATAAGTTACTAAATAAGCCTCGCTTCTGTGGGCCCCCAACAGGGCTGAGAAACAAGTCATAGGTGACATATATTGTTGTTCGCTAACGTGATAATGAGTGCGCAAACTAGCTGCTTTTATGCTAACAGCAGCAGACGACGTGTGTTTGGACACACACACACACACACACACACACACACACACTGGAGACCGTTACATTTGAATGTAAACCTGACAAAAATGTGAATTGTTCATAATAAGTACATATTTTCATTATATATTTTTAACTCTTTATACTATCAGGATTCATCATCATCTACATCCCTAATTCTAATTCTCCTTATCTT